>JAOQMR010000002.1:26161445-26171681 GCA_027563865.1 Erythroxylum pelleterianum
GAGCAAAATATTGGAATGTGTTGAATATAATTTTAGCCAATGAAGAAAGGTAGAGTATGCTTAAGCCTCAATTTTAACAGTACAATCTACTCTCTTTGGAAAAAAAGAAATAAGAGAGTATTCAATAAGATCAACACTGATAAGCATATCTTAGGTCACAAGTTACATTGTTGAATAAGAGAAATATTGGTAACTCATCATACGCAGGAACAATAGAGTCCTTTCCATAGAAGACAATGGAATCTATACAATCTAGCTTTTCCTAGAAATTTTGTAAAATCCTTGTTTTTCAATTATGCTTAATCTAGATTTGTAAAGACTTCTGCTGCCTTTTAAGGGTTAATGAAAGAATTCTTTTATCTTCCAAAAAAATTAAGTATTAAAATAATAAAGAAAAATTTTCAAATTAGTTTAAATAATTTTTAGAAAATTGTAAATTGAAATATTAATTTTTCTTATTTAAAATGGAAGGGAGCAAGAAGTATAAAAATTTACAATAATAACAACAACAAAATTTAACTAAAAATCTTATTGTATGCCGGGATTCGAAAACTCTAAAAGCATGGAACTTTATTTCTAACTAATAAAGAAATTATATATATATATATATATATACACACACTAAAAAAATAAGTAGATACATCAATATAAAATGAGTAGGAAACCTGAATTATAAATAAATAAAGAAATTGCAAAAACTTTGAAGCTGACTCAAAATTGGGAACAAATGCAAAAAAATCCACTCCGAGCTTTCAATTCACTTACCTTCCCATCTCTTCGTCTCTCTTGCTCTCACTCGGTTCAGTTATTTCACTGTGATTTATACTTATACCAGGGAGACCCTACAAAAGTTTTGCATCTTAACAATTTCTGGCTCTGCATTGATCTTCTTATCTCTTTTGCTAAGAATATGATACGACTGTTGTTTACAGTAATATTCTCGGAGATGGCCTTCATCCTGGTGCTTATCTTTAAGAACCCATTTAGGAAACTGGTGATCATGGGTATGGATAGGGTCAAACGGGGCCAAGGACCAATCGTTGTGAAAACGGTGGGAGGAACGGTGTTTGTGGTATTGATGTCAAGCGTTTATAGCATGGTGAAGATCCAGAAGCGTTGGATCGAAGAAGGTGCTGTCAATCCAACGGACCAGATTCTCATGGCCAAGTACCTTCTTGAAGCTACTCTTATGGGTAATTCTTTGTTTCTTAAGATAATTCTTTTATATTTTGCTTCTTCTGCTTATATAAACCCTGGTCTTCGTGGGGATTGTGTGATGAATTTGTTGGCTGCAAACTAGGAACGGTTTGATTGTTGTTTAGGGAAGTAAGGACATGTTTAGATGTGGGGTGCAATCATATATGATTTGTTCTGTGGTTTCGTGGTGCGACTGTTCCCTTTCCGATTTGTTAACGAATTTATTGGAATTCACTTCATTGTACACGATTTGTCTCTTGTTTCTTTCGCATTCATGTTTAGATACATTTTCCTGCTTTAATTGTTTTTCTTTCCCGTGCAAGGCCAGCCAGTATGGGTACTGACTTGGAAAAGTGTGTCATCTTAATTGGGATTGGATGATTCAAAATTCTGCTTGTTACTGAACAATGTCAAATGGAGTTCGAATAATATCATTCTCCACATTATACAGTTGAGGGAGGGATTTGACTATTTCTGGTTAAGATGCGACCCTTTTTCTTAATATAGGAAAGGACGGTTTAAATATTATTACGGCCCTATTATGATTTAGCGATTGAAATTTGAGTATTTGACATAGGAACTGGAAAGTTTCGTGTGCAGAAAGATGCATGATATTCTTTCTTTTTTTTCTTTGATATTTCTCATTTCAACCACTCTTTAGCCAAAAAGAAAAAGGAACAACTGATCTTTATTTGATTGGTAAGTACTTTTAGAATATTGTTTAGGGAAATAATTGTAGACGTGAATGCATGAACTGTTCCTTACCGGTCTCTTTCTTCGGTATCTTCGACATGAAATGTCTCCTCATTTTCTCTCCTTTTTAACTTGTTCTCTAGTATTGTTGCCCCTTATGAGAGTTTCTCTGTTATATATTATATATGGTCTATTTATCTTTGGGTTTTGCTCGTTCCTAAATGCTTATATTCTAGAACGAGGTAGTGGGAATATGTGCTTGTGTCTTGTTTTCCTGTACTTTGGAGGATTGAATCTAGTGACATCTTTTGCTACTCTGTATGATATTTAGTGGGAGACATGTTTGGAGTTTTAAATTTATCTATAATCTATGAGAGTTTCCATATTTTTTTCCATAGGATCCTTATGCATTGTGACAAAATTTGAGGACTTGACTTGTAGCAGACTGTCGGCTGGAGCAAACCCTGTTTCCAGCGACCTTATTGACCCTTGCACCTTTATGAAACTTGAGTAACTTTTTCAGGGTCCTTTCTTTTCCTTGGGCTAATGATAGACAGAATGCACCACTACATCAGAGAACTCCAAATTCGAAGGAAGAGCATGGAAGCTGTAAAGAAACAAAATCGAGCTTTTGAGGATGGCAAAGTTGAAGAGATCAAGGCCTTTGAAGAAGAAATGACCTCTCTTCGTTCAAAACTCAAGCAGCTGGAAGCTGACCTGGAAGAGAAGAGAAAAGAAGTAAATGCTTCAGAAGCTAATGCAGTTGCTTTAAGGAAGCAATCTGAAGGGTTCCTTCTTGAATATAATCGCCTACTTGGGGAGAACCAAAATCTACGAAGCCAGTTGAAAGCACTGGACTCAAGTTTGTCTCGTTCAAGTAGCAAGAAGAACACCTAGGGAATCAAACCCTGCTTTTGAATAGTTCTCGTCTTCATTTTCCTTGTTCACAATATTTATCAGTGGTGTCATGATGGGGTTGTTACAGTTTAACTATAGTGTGTTGTTTAGAATGCAGAAAATTTGACAAACGTAAGATGTGAGAAAGGGAAACAAAATAGGCTTCTAATTGTTAAATGTTTAATTCAAGGACTTAAATAGAATAGTTAGGTTTTGTTTGTAGAGAATTCTACTTAAGGGAGACGTAGAAAAACACGATGCTTTTTTCTGATTAGTAGTCCTATTAATATGAGAGAGTATTCAGAATATGAGCGTCAAAGATGCAAAGAATGGCCATGGATAAGCTGTTCCAGCTCAGCATTGTAAGGAAATTGGAATATGTAGAGATGATCATGATTTTACATTTACGTATGAGAGTTACCTAGTATCTATCATTCACTGCACAGATCAAGTCTCTAAACTATTGACAAATCGGTACAGGGTCATTTTTCGCGTTGAAGCCTACCAACATTAAACTGAGGAATACAATAACTGAGAGTGGAAATAATACGAGTATTAATTTGGATGCTGCAGGACTTTTAAACTTCTTTTGCATGTTCAGCAGAAGAGCGAGAGACGTTGGTGTGAAGGAATAAGTCCACCTTCAAACTTTGTGTTTTCTCGTTCAATTCATGAAAAGATCTTGCGTACAAGCATGTTATAAGGTCAGCTTGCTGTCAGCTCGATTCTAGATTGATTTATGTGTCCTACTAACATTAACCTCTCATAGAGTTCTCTTTCAGGTCATATAGGAGCAGGCAGTCGGCAACATTTCTTCTTTGGTTACAAAAATTCGGAGCAAGTGATCGAGCCGCTTGAGGATATCAGGGTATGGAGAGCAAAATGTGACTTACCAGTGACATGAAGGGAATGAAGAGAATATTCTTCTTTTGCAAGAATTTATGGAGGGTTATTCAAAAAGAAAAGGAGGGGAAAACTGTTTATTGAAGATTGAACTAAAGAAAGCTTATGATAATGTTGATTGGAGTTTCTTAGGCAACATCATGAGGGCTTTGGAGTTCTACTATATTTCATTGAATGGATCTCATTATGCCTCACCACTCCATCTTTTAGCATCCTCATCAACAGGGAGTCAACAAAATTCTTCAAAAGTTCCAGAGGCATTTGATAAGGGGACCCTTCTTCAGCATATTTATTTGTGATGTCATGGAGGTAGTCAATAGGCTTTTAAAAAGAATTGTAAAGAGAACCAATCATTTCAAATATCATTCTAAATCTAAAAAATTGGGAACTATCAACTTTATCTTTGTAGATGACTTGATTATCTTAACCAGGGTGGACAAAACTTCACTTCTAGCTATTATAAAGGCTAGTAGAATATTCACAAAACTATCTGGACTTTATCTTAAAATTGGTAAATGCTCCTTTTACATTTATAAAAGTGTAGAGGATCAGAGAAGGATGGTTGAGCATATAAATGGTTATAGAGAAATGTCATTACATTTTACCTATCTTGGAATTCCAAGTGTTGTGAACAAAACCATTGATAAGATGCTAAGAAAATTTCTCCTGTCTGGTTCAAAGGAAGGAGGTTATAAAGCTGATATTAAATGGTCTAAAGTTTATAGCTCTAAGAAGCATAGAGATTTGAACATCATTCCTTTAAAATTGTTGGATAACTACATGATGATCAAGAACTTGTGGATATTGATTAATGATCATAAGTCATTACAAAGCAAGTGGGCGTATGAATACTACATCAAAGATAAGAGCATTTGGGAAATTGATCTCATATGAACACATGTTAGAGCAAGTTTTAATCTTATAAAACTCTCAATATTCAGCAAGCGCACGGGTCGTAAATATAGTATATGAGGTGTTAATCCCATGAAGAATTAGTAAACTAATTGAATCCTAATTTGTCTGAAGCTTAAAAGTGTAATTAAAATGTATAGGAATTAAGCAATTGAATATGGATTGATTGAAAATAAATTGAAAAATTAACACAAAGAAATCAACCAGTAAATCCATCCTCGGGAGGTGACGACCCAAACAGAGATGGGAATACTAAACATGGAACAAGTTCCAAAGCAAGTCTTTTAGGCAGCCTCTGCGAATCCAACTTTGAGGTTTCCGTAGTCAAAGATTGTGTGGTAGCGACCCATGAAAATGTCACCCAAGATCCTGAAGCAAGCAGTGCCAGGTAGTGAGAATTATGGTACAGAGATCAACAGGACAAATAGATGCTGCAAGTTTAGAGCTGTGAATAAAATACCAAAGAGGTCCCCGAGGAGGCGGGATATCCAAAGCAGTAAAGCCACTGATGCACTGAGCTTCAGCACCCTCGCCCACCTTGAGAATATACTGATACATGGAAGAGAAGGTGTTAGCGTATTGATACAACACAGGAACACGATAAATGTTGACATTTGCACTAAGTTCAAATAGTAAGCTACCTCATTAGGAGCGAGGTCAAAAGCTTTGCCTCCAAAGGTGAAGGAGATAGTTGGCATGGAAGAAAGACTTCCACAATCAACAGCCGATTCTCCCAATGGACTAGGCATTCGGTCACAAAGCTGTGGATATAGCACAGGAATCAGTACAATTCAAGAGCATCAGATGCAATAGTGAATTATTCATTGTATCCTGGCTCCTGCACACTGTTCTCTATAAAAAATGACGGTGTATCAAGTGTTATTTGACCTTATTGACATATTTCAATATGTGTTCTTGCGTTTGGTTCTGCTTCATCCGGCTTTCCATCCAAAAAACTGTCATCTCACAAACAGAGCACATGGTGTCACGAAGAAGACCAGATGTCTTATCGTTGCCCTCGTCCACCACACTCTGAATGCCCATACTATGCAAGCACAATTTCAGTAGGTCAGCAGCCAAGAAGGTTATGACACAGAAATGTGGGGAAGCTATATCATTGAAATAGTATTTAGAAAGATGGTAACAAAGTGTTGCTTAAAATAATTATCAGCAGTGCTTAACCTGACATCTCTCGTCCCATCAAATGTGCACAATCCAATTTGGGAACAGACCTTCTCTGGTTGTGCCTGTTCATATGGTACAAGCCTATCAAGAATAGAAGTTAACTAAAACCTTTTATCTGGGCAACAACTGCGAAGTGGGAAAAGGAACGTGCAAGAATACAAGAACTAGAAACTCTTAGTCACCACAGGCATCTGGAACAAATATAGAGCTAGATTCTTACCTCAGCAAGAAGCAAATCCATTATAGTCTGCCCATACTGATTAACAACAGCTTTGCACTCCTGACTAACAACTCCAGAGGCTCCAATAGCCTGATTTATCATGGTAATAATAGGCTGCAAAATTGAATAAACAATTAATCAACCAATGAGACCCAAAATGGTACATCTTCAATGAGCCTACCCACACATCAGATATAAAGCTGGTTTCTTTTTTTTGGATTCCTTTTTAGGCTTAATCATATCAAGTAAGTCCTTTGAAGTTACTATGGTAGCAGGGGCCATAAGATACAAGTATAATGAATAGTCCAAATTTTAGACTAACCCATTAACTTAGAGAAAAGAAGAATAATATCTCAGTATTGAAGTAGAAATATGACAATTTTCTAGTGATATCTCAGTATTGAAGTAGAAATATGACAATTTTCTAGTGATACTAAAATTCAGGCAGGAGTTAAGTAGTTAAATAGCCAGAAAACTAATCAACTGCATAACCCATAGAGGCTTTAAGTTTTTGTCCATACCGTTGGACCTGCCAACAAAGAAGTTCCAGAATCTGCAATAGCTGAACAACCACCAGTACAATACCCTGGGTGAAGACATGAATCACAGTTAGAATTTTACGACAGACACGATATGTAAATGCTTTCTGTTGAACCCAGAAACAGAAAATGTGAATTTTTAGCTTTATATATAGTTATGTAAAGGCATGGTAGAAAGTGAAAGAAAGTATTATACCTGTTGCTTTGCCACCAATGAATACATCTCCCATATCAAACTATTATAGAGGCATATAAATATCTAAGATAAGTAAAATATTGCATATAAACATCATGAATCACTAAAGAATAACTCACAACTAACTAACCTGCCAATAACCTTTCTGAGTAACAGGAACATACGTGTGCTTCCCCTTATAATGATTTGGATCAACCCCACCAAATACAATTTCACCTCCTTCCTCTTCCTCTGTTTTACGGTTAAGCCAAAAAGAAAACACCGGTTCCTTAACAAGGCCTTGCTCAATCACCTTGTACCTGCAAGACATGCAAATTATTATCATCAAACCCAAAATTTCAGGGAACTTCTTGATAATCAGAATGTAGAACGCATACCAGACTGGAACAGCACCTCCAACTGAAATTTCTTGAAACCCAAGTCCTAATATACCATCAAACTTAGCCATCACAAATGTGGCACCTGGTTCCCTAGTCGCCTCAATGAATTCCTGTAATTTTCAAAATGAAAAATTAAAGGAGAAAACTAAATAGATGTAACTATGGAAAGAGAATGAAATCTAAGAACACCTGATCCTTCACAATTAGATCGCCAACTTTGACGTGATCATTACTGAAGAAACCAGAGATAGCTCCAGAACCATAATGTATTTCAGCAGATGTCCCTGTGGAATCTAATGCTTAATAACACTGCAACACTCATGACTAACAAGCAAGTCTCAAGGAATGATGGAATATTTCACAAATTGTAAAATATATCTAAGGCAGCGTGTATAGTTTTCCTTTTCTCAAAGAAAGGGAGATAGAGAGAGAGAAAAGGTGCATAACTTAGCAAATCCTAAATCATCACATCCATTACATAGAACCAACCATTCCAAATAATAAAGAATGGCATCAACATAAACATGAATCACAAACAGCAATGATAAACGCTATTGCATACGGAAACACAAACACCATTCTCATCGAAACAAAAAGACTTTGATAACAAGAAGCTAATTAACTACTTTCGCAAAGAATAATGACAATTGATTTTCAAAATTATCTACAAGGACCTAAAAATACCATTTTTCTGGTAGGTACTTGATTGGTCAGAGTTGTACTTGCTGTGCAAGTAACAAGCCACCTGAAAACAAATACAAAGTGATCAGTATCTTGCCAGTAGATCACAACAAATTCTTGTCTTCATTTTCATGGTGATAAAAACTTCATCCAGTTACAATAAAGAGAAGACATAAGCATTCAAAACTCACCGACAAGTAGCACTTAGATGACGGAATCCACAAGTTGGAGCTACCAGTGTCAAAGATAACAGTGAACTTTTGAGGAGGAGTGCCAATGCCAATCTCGCCATAGTACTGAGCATCCAAATAGTTCTTCAGAGCTACAATATCAGTGCCCTCAGAGTGTCCTAGATTACCACGGAAATGGTACTTCCTAAGGGAACCTATCAAAGTTTCTTTTGAGTCCAACTGCGCAGGAAGGAAGCTGTTTTTATCCAAAGGCCTCTTTTTCAATCCGATTCTAAGCACCCCATCGTTGGTTGCAGAGGAAACCAGTGATGAGACCAGGAATAAAAATAATATAGACAACAACATTATTTTCGATGCCATGCTCACCTGAAAGTCGGCGTCAGAGTTCACAGTTTAGCCAATGTAATTTACATACAACTATTAGAAATAATTTGTGCACACCCACTCCGCAAGATCAGAAAGGGAATACAAACACATGCTACCTAATGATATCTCCAACACAGTGACACTATCCAACGACATTGTATCTTCAAATTGGTAAGCGCATACAGAAACCATAAACGAGCATTAAAATGAATCTGACAGAGAATATCCAAGAACGGGGCCAAATTGCATACATGAAAAATCAGCTTTAATATGACTTTCTGTCTTCAACGGTACATTTTAGAAAAACCCACCAATGTTTTCTAATATAATAGCTAGAATTTTCTAAACCGTTTTCAATCTTCCAACAAGACTCTGTTTTTAAGATTTGCATATTCCAACTATTAAAAAGCAGATAACTTTCCAGTTTAAAGACTAGGCATTCATTCTCGAAGTATCCGCACCCCACCTTGTAAAGTCTAATTTTGCCTCAGAACCAAACCTTGATAAACAGATTGATGAGCAGCCGAAATAACAGTAAACAGGGAAAAAAAGAAAAGAAAATAGAAGCTAAAGAAAGAAGATGATGAAACACCGCTGACAACCCAACTCAAACAGCAAAGCTTGAAACCAAAACCAGAGACCATGCAAAGATAACGAAAAAGAGTAAAGGATTAAGAGAAGCATAAATGGTTTTTGAACCCCATCTACGTAAAAGAGAGAACTGAGAAAATGCACTATGGGAGCACTTGAAGTGATTAGTAAATAAACAAGAAGCACTCACCGGTTGGAAACAGAAGAAAGAACATTAATGCAACAAAAGCTACACACAGAAGAATATATAGACACTAGAGAATGTGAGAGAACATGTCACCTAATAACAGACCTGAAGGACCCCAAACTCAGCCACCCAGTAAACATTTCTTACAAAACAACCCCCGTTGTTTTGCAGACATTGATGTCCCCAACAAGTGACGATTTTTGCAATTATATGCAAATCAAATAATAGCATAGAGTAATTTTGCGCCGTAGGATGAGGGTTCTCTGATGGGACCATAAAGTTAAACGGGTTTTTCTTTTTTAGTTTCTTTCAGGTGTTCCGGCTTCCGGGAAGGTCCAATTATAAAAAATACTTTTAAGTCATCTATTTTTAGACTAATCATTTGAGTTGGGTAATTCCTTTACAAGAGACAAAGCTCTAACTTTAAATTTTAAACAGCTGTATACATAAGGACAATTCAAACTTGTGACTTCACTTAAGTCAAGAGAATCCTTTAACAACTCACCTGCGTCTCTAAAATTAAAACAGTATATTTTATTTTTGGTTAAACCATCTGGTATTCGGCACCATATGAGCAACCGACTAGTCCGAATTGAAACCGAATAGGACCCTTTTGGACAGCAAAGTTCTCCCTCGCGAATATTTTAAAACAGTCTATCTTTGGACAGGAGATACGGAACAGAATGTCCACGACACTCCTGCTTTTCGCCTCCGAATTAAGGGGACCCACGCTGTTTAGTTTCTTGGGAATAAGCCAATAAACTATTAAAGTAAAAAATATATAAAAGGTTTGAGCAGATTTGGCCGTCAATCTTGTGATGAACAGCAAAAATAGTGTGATGACGCATGGATTGCGTGACAGGCGAATATTGCATCTTACACTAGTACTTTCACCTGAATGTCGCTGACGTGTCAGAAAAGATAGCGAGTTAGCAACTTTTACACGCGACACAGTTGCCTTCATCTTCGGAAGCTTGTGCAGCTCAATGACGTCAAATGAGTCACATGATTAAAGTAGGAAAATGTTCGAAATTAATCCTTTAAGCGAAAGTTGAAGATTTAATAATTTATTAAATAAGTTGTCTTCTTACAAAATTA
>JAOQMR010000002.1:26222781-26236675 GCA_027563865.1 Erythroxylum pelleterianum
TTACTATTCGGTAGTGATATACATATATATTACCAATATATTGAAGTAATATAGAAGAACTCTAGTATTCTAAGTCTAGGGTTCTAACAGAAAGAGACAGAGAATCAACAGAAAATGACAGCAAATTTATCTCATAAATGGAAGCAGATAAACATACATTCATAGTACCACATAACTTTTCACATTGCATCTAAACAAAGAATTTACCCATTCTGAGGCTCCAAAAAGTAGACAGAAAGGCCTTCCACCTTCCCAGACCATACTTTAATTTCAGTCCCACCCCATGAATAGCTTCTCTGAAACTGCATATCCTTTACCTAAGCCAAATCATGTTACAGTTAAGAGTGGTATTCAATATACGATGCTTTCAGAGAATATTCAGAAACTCCATCTTGACAATAACACACCATAATTTTTTAGCATCCTTATCATGAAAATTAAATTTCAGTTAAGAAGTTCTTGTTGGTATAGATCAAATGGAATTCCTAACTGGATATCCATGATGCTCGTGAAACAACAAATTGCATGATATGAATATTTCTTCATAAACACAACCATACCCGAGCAAGCATGTGGTATTGTATATGGAAAAAATAGTGTGAAGCGGCAAGTGAACAACCTAAACACTTTTCATCTCAAACAGCCGTAAAAGATTTTAATCACAAAGTGTTGTAGTTGGCAGCTTCTATTAGATAAAAATTGCTTTTTAACGATAACAATTATGTGCAAAATTAATGACAATAGCATAAAGATTAAGCTGAATAATCTGGAGAGAAGTCATGCTTACATGGCTATGGTTCAAACAGTCATACTTGGGAAGGATGATGTCCACACTGTGATTAAGGTCTTGCACAGCACGGGAAAGACTGGTAACCACATCACCAAGGCCACCAACCTATACACAATTTTCACAAGACAGGAATCTGAAAGTAAGAATTATGTCTGCTGAACTTGTCAAGACTTAATAGAAGGTGACAAGAAAAGATGCACAGAATGCAACTTGCAACTTCTTGTTCATGATGCAATTTGATGCAAAATATAATTAGTTCAATTTTCCTTATTAGAAATTAAGTATTTCTATTTTAATTTGTCTTTGCTAGTTTAGGGTTTGTTTTCAACCTTTAAGAAATGAAACTAAACTGATATTTTAAAGTGTAAAGCTTCTTTTCTAGAAGAATTCTTCTACATACAAAATCAAGCAAGAAAAAAAAATTAGATGAATTATTTATAAGTAATGATACATACATACATACATCCATATATATATATATATATATATATATATATATGCAAATTGAAGGTATACTAATTAGGATCCCTATAATTAAGCTTATTTAATATATGCATTTTGCAACTCTTCCCCCAAGCTAGAGCACATATATAATCAGGCCCAGCTTGTTATAAATATAATTGACTCGAGCCCCATTTATAGGCTTTGTGAAAATATTTCCCACTTGTTTTTCAGTTTTATGACAATGGGCCGAATCGAAAACTACTACAGAAATGATGTTGTTTTGGTATAACTAACCAAAATGACATTTTGGCATTTTGGATCAGACATTTCAGGATTGGCTGGGTCGGCAGCCTAGACTTGAATCCAACTCGAAACTTGGTCAACCTAGACCTGTCCTGTTGACTTTGTGCCATGCATGGCCCGGTCAAAACTAACAATCCTATCTACTTTGTATGTATCTTGTGGAGAACAAGATTTGTTGCACCTTTTCATGAACGAAATGACAATCAATTTTAATGTATTAGTTTGTTCATAAAACATATGATTAGAAGCTATATAAAGAGTAACTTGATTATTACACCACAACTGTACTAGTATTGAAGCTTTAAGACCAACTTCACTTACAAACTGATATATTCACATTATCTCAGACACAGACTGTTGCATACTTACGCAGAACCTGAGATAAAAAGGAATTAAATGACCTAACATGGTTGGTGACATAACTAAGAAAGCACTTATTGAAGTATTTGATAGGAAAGATGGATGAGATTGGATGATGGGCAGGGATGATTATTTTGATTGTTTCAAATGTTGGACGATTGAAAGGTTTGACTTGCAGAGATAAAACTTATTGAATATGAAAAAATTTGGTGGAGAATAGTGGATGATAGATTGCATAAAACAGGACAGCCACTAACTATTGATTGGGAAAAGATGAAGCTAAAGCTAAGGGCTAAATAACTGCCTTAATATTACCAAGATGACCTTCAAGATCAACTTAATATGTTTCGCAATTGAGCTATGACTATTACACAGTATAGGAGGAAGTTTGATGACCGTTCCACTCAATGTGATGGAATGGAGTCTTAAAGATAACTCATATCTCATTGAATAGTTTACCAGCAGAAATTTGAAAGAACTTATAGGGCAAAGGATTTACATTCTTATAAATGCTTATCAATTAGCATTAAAAGTGGAGCTGTATTTGTAGTCTTAATATGTCAAGGGTCGTGTGATACCTTTTTAGTTGGTGGATATACAAATAAAATTCATAAATAATGACAAGTTAATACTTGTGATTACTTGTGTTCTTGATGTTTACGTGGGGAAGAAGCCATATACTTTCATTATAGATCCATCTCTAAATTAAAATTAACATGAAGACTCTCACTGCTAAGGCAATTGAATTGACATTAAGCCGACTAATACCATTAATCGGATCAAGGGGAGGGTTGAAGAAGCTCCCATGTGCACCAAAGGTTAAACCATGCTAGGAAGCAGCATATAAATAATAAGACAGCCCGTGACTACAATTTTGGGGTGGTTCGGTGCTCACCTTATACTTGCCCTGAGAGGTGGTGGTATAGTCTTGTTATAGCTTGTTGTGGATGCATTTGTGGGGCAAGCATATATGAGGAAGAAGCGTTAATTTCGGTTCATTATTTCTATCTAGATAGACAAGTTGTTGTTTCTGTTTTGAGTCAGTTTGTTATTTTATATTCTGCCGTAGATCTTGATCGTATTTCCCTTTTAAAGTGAACCTTCCTCAATAGGACTCCTAATGATGTAAGGAGACTAGTCTATTTATATGGCAATCGCAAGCAATAAAGAATAAGCAGAATTTTTACTCAAACGAGATCGGAGTTCTCTCATTCATTGAATTCCAAGGTTTCAGCTCCCTTAACGAGCTGTATTTACAGTCACAATAGGTAGGACTAAGAACGCGAATAAGAGCAAGGAAAAGAGGAGGCTGTTTGAGATTGACTTCCCTGTCAATCGTCCTGTCACGAGATCCATAACTAGGGAACGTAACATAGCTAAGTCTTAACAAGTTAGTAATGCTTTGTGTAGCTTATTTCTAACTATTTGTAGCTTGTATATAACTCTTGAATGCCTTTAAGGCCTAATTCATTATATTTTCTCCAAAAAAAAATTGTAGAGGCACAAGATCTTGAAGAATGTGAACCTAAAGTTAGGGTGTCGTTGAGAGACAACTAGAGAACAACTCTCGTCAAGTTAGGCAAAATGATATATTATAAAATGAGATTCGTAAACTTCAGAAATATTTTCTAGATATTTGTTATTGTGATTCCAATAATTTTGTCTCTTTCAAATCTTAAGTGTGATACAAATCACAAGAGGAATTCTAATTAGATCATTTTATTAATTATTTATTTCATAAGTTACACCCTTAAAACCCTATATCCCATGACACTAAAAGTTTTTAGCAATCTCTAAATTTTACAATTTATACATATTTTATCACATTGTCAGCATGTCCTTTGTTCATCCTACATCACAACTGATCTCTTATAGAGGTAGGAAGAATGCATATTCGAAAATACAATAAAAAGTATTAAAGAACATAAAGGGTCAATTTCTTTACTCCTTTAAAAGTACAACCAAACAACTTTTCCATAGAATCTAACAATATAAAAACAATATAAGTTATCTTTTATATAAGTTAGAACTTTCTACTACTTGTATTTACTCTAATTTGGAATATGAATAATATGAAATTGTTAGCCTGTCTTTTTATTCTCATGCAAACACTACAATGCTTGATTGAAATGTTTATATTTGATTAAACTTAGCCTAGCTCTACTCCAAAAGTCAGATGGTAGATTGCCCATGCCTTAAAAGGCTTTGCTATATTCTAGCTCCTTGGTGTTGTAAGATAGTTAAAACACTTAACAACCTTACCCCTAACTAGTAAAGAGACTGTTTTTGAATCATCCACGTAAAAATAATAATAATAATAATTAATAAATAAATAAAATATGAAATAAGTAACAAACTAAATAATATGATAATAATAATAATTAGGAAAAAGCTTTGGCTAAATCCCTAAGAGGTAAGTATTAAATATAAAGTTTAGGCTAAACATTTATTTCAAAACTAGTTATGTCTCAAAGTACTAATAATTTCATTAGTTTAGTCTTCAGCCAAGGCATCACTATAAGATAGAGATATGTTGTACCACTTATAAACACTCTTTACTATCAAAAATCATAATATTATTACCTCGTCCCTATATCTCCCCATATCTTTGTAAGTTTCCATTCCTTCTTGCTCTCTTTTCTTCTCCTCCAATTATCTTCTCTCTCTTCTTTGTTCCCTCTTACCATGTAATATTGTACATTAGAAACATAAAAAAAAGATAGAGCATCTGACACTCTAATGGTCGGCACCACAATAGTAAATAACCTTTACTTGCGTGATACTAAAATTTTTACAGATAATATTTAGTTCATTCTTGAGTTTCACCTAATTGTTTAACCTTTTGGACTAAATAATCCTTTGACATAATGAAAGCCCTGGTAACCTAGAGTGTCTAAACTCAAACCATATTATTCCAATCCTAGTTCAATATTAGATTCCACTTTCAGTAAAAGGAGGTGGAATATACTACATCTACAAACTTTGAGCTAGTGGGCTTTTGTATAAAATGTGCTAAGTGCTCAATAGTTAGGAATAATATAAAAAAATTGAGGCAAACAAACATCTGGTATAAATGTGCTACCTTTGCTATTGGGGCCATTTCAACAGCTATATGAACAATGTGTATAGGTGGCTCTCTCACAATCCCTCCAAATACAGGTACGTGATAATCCATACCATCTTTGTTGTCAAAGATTCCACCGTCTTCCCTCTCTGAGAATACAAAATCCAACTTGTAGACATCCAGTGGGACCTTGACTGCATAAACATTTTCCACTAACTAATTTAAGCATACCAAATAACATGTTTCTTAATATAGTAAGACACCATGCAAGAGACCACAATTAATATGGTTTGACATCAAATTGACTTGCAACTTTGGGACATACAATTAGTTATGACATTTAGAAAAACACATGTTATGAGCTGTCTAATTTTGCAATTTAACTGCACCATAAACAAGAACTATTAGCGAAGTAGCAAAAATCAAGTGAACTATAAACTGAAAAATATAACATAAGCATTTATAGAAGTGAAAACCTAAATAAGGTAAATATGTAAAAACAAAGTACCATATCTAACATAATAATACAGAGCATAGGCTTGCATAGAACTATAAAGGCTCACAATTATAAATTCCCCCACAATATCATCGCGTTATGTATGTTCAAAACTTGGCAGACTTCCCATAACTTGTCAAAGATCAACAATATTTTCTCAAACAAATTGGATCATCTGGGTCCTAAGAATCTAAAATGGCAAATAAATAATCAAAATTTTCTAGTCTACCCACATATTTGAGTTTTGAATTAATTTTAAGCTATCATCAACACTTTCTTCGGGTTCTGTCAAACGAATTAATTTTAACCAATACATAAAAGTTTTTACCATTTCAAATATCACTTTCACAAGCTGCAGAATCAAACATCAAAACTCTAATAACATGCATATATTATAACAAAATAACACTCATGTCTTTTGGGTAGAAGTAATGAATTAGGTTAAATTAAGTCACCAACATATATTATACATACAAGCATGTGAAAAGACAAAATAGATAGTATTAATATGTCAACAATATCAAAAAGGGTATTATTACGTTTAAGAATTCAAATAGGAGAACAGAAAACAAAACTAGAGCCATATGCTAACCAGTTGTTTTCACATGAGGACCATTATCTGCAGGTACCATTTTTTGTGGTGGCAATGGACCTCTGCGATGCGTCCAACGATTAAAAGAACATCTGAACCAAACTTCAGGTTTTCCATTCAGAGTCGTGCTTGTAGGATTGTAGAAAACAATAACGTCACTTCCAGCTTGAACATCAAGAGGCTCGGTGTAGACTATATGTTTTTGAGATAGCAAAAATCTTTTAAAGGTTTTCTCTTTAGTTTCAGCTTTCATACGTGCTGTTTTTTCAACCTGTATAAAAATAAAAAAAGAGATGAACAGAAATTGGGATTTCAGACTTTTGAATATCAGAAGTAGCATTTAGAAAGAAGACCAGGTTTTATTGAACTCATCAATTTACAAATGGTAGATCACCATTAATTGTCAAATAAAACCACAAATAGCCATAGCCAACTTGTCATTAACACGAGAAGCACTTGGAGAGACATCATACCCAACTTTAGGGGCAAGTCCGTGGCCTCATCAAATATCCAAGAATATAATCAATAAACAAACTCAGAAAACATCAAAAACTTGAATCTCTTTTATATTTACTAATCCTAGAATTTGACCTAGTAGCTTTGGATGGAACATGATCTGCACACACCTTAGCATGAAAAGCCTCCTCTCTCAACCTCCTCTCTTCCTGAAGCTTTCTGTAGATCTGGTGCTCTTCCTCAACCCAATACAAGTCTTCAGGAATAGTTTTTGGGACAATGGCATGGAAATCTTGGCGTCTATTGTTATCATAAACACTTGCACTATGAGGTGGACCATCAGTAAAGACCCAATCCAATACAAAAGCACGATCAGGCACAATAACTGCAGAAAAATTATTGCACCAAAGGAGAAGAAATCATATCACAAAACAGGATGCAATAACAACCAATGAAACATTCTGCAAATGAAATTAAAATCATGAAGCATTCTTTTTTTAGCCTTATAAAAAAATAAACAAATTGTGATACTACTATAGGAGTATTCCAAAACTTTTGTCTATCTAAAACAAATCAACAAATGAAAACCAAAAGTGCCTTTTTAACCATGCTTCTATTATTAGAAAGAACAGATATTATGCAAAATAATCACATAAGGGTTATTTACTGAACGAATCCTACAATTATTAGTTCCAACTTTTTTTTTTTTGGTTTTGTTATTGACCAAGGATTCTTTCTTAACCATATTTGTAAGTCAGACTTGAGAATTATGTGATAAAAAAAATTTTCTATGCACAGTAACGATATCATTACTATACGATATATACCTTTTGCATACCACCAATCACCATCCATGCTTTCTGACCTGACAAGCTTTTCAAAAATAGATAATCCATCCCTCCAATTATTATAGCCTCCATGAATCCAGAGGTCTTTAGCATTGATAAGAGGACCTGAGCTTTTGTTATAGTACAATTTGACCATGTCCTCACCTTTGAACTCACTGGGCTCTATATACCACACCTTATCAATTGACAGTGCAGCCTTCTTCATAAACTGTTGTAATGCTTCACGTCTCTTTTCAATTTCTGTCCTCGCCTGTGCTTTATCAGCTTCACTTGCAACCTTCTCTGCTTCTCTTTGCCTTTGCTCTTCCTCTTCTCTTTCCCTTTCCGCCTGCTCTTTTGCTAGTTTCTCCAACTCCTTACGCTTCTCCTCAAGCAAAAAATCATCAAATGCAAACACATCCATTCCACCTTCAATAGGTATGCAAAAATCATTCTTGTCATTATTGTCATAAACGTTTTGGCCGTTATAGAACACAAAATCCATCTTATATGCTTCTTTTGGAACATGAATCTGGCAAGACCACCAATCACCATTTAGTTGGGTCTTATTTAGCCTTCTAGTAAAAGATCTCCATCTCCAATCATTGAAGGCGCACATGATTAAGACATCTGGCTCCTTGTTCAGTGTAGAGAGACTCCTATTGAGGAACATTTCTATATCTATATCAGGTTTTACCACCTGAGGATAAACAAAGAATTTCTTTTCCTTTGAGAAGTTTTCTTCAGCAAGCTTCTCAATTTCTTGTTTCCTTAACTTTTTATCCATTTCCAGCTTCATGTTCATAGCATCTTCCGATGTTTGCTTATCTGATTCAACACTTCCCTTTCTTACAAAGGTGTCATCCTTCATGTTGTCAGACTGGCTGGTGTTTACAATAGTTCCATCCGCTTGATCACTTTCAGGAACACTCACTTTGTTGGCAATCAAAGATACTGGGTGTGTTTTCTTTTCCCCATGGACCTTGTTCTCCTGAGGCAATTCACTTTCTTGCTCCTTATCAGGTTTTATATTTAGCACTCCCTTGCAGGGATCCACAGTATCAGTAGGTGTTTTGGTACTTGAATCTTCCTTAATTTCATCTTTATTCAAATCCTTTTTCTGGGTGCTTGTTCCAACAAATGTCTTTGGTGTGAATCCCTTTGCAGCAGAACTATCTGGTCCTGCAGTTGATTTTTTTCTTTGCCTCCTCTTAGAAAAATCTGAATATGCATAGAGTGAAAGAATAATGATATTATGACAAGAATGACCAAATAGAGTTTTAAATTCTGATCCTGCAAACCATCTTAATGAGAAAAAGCTACCTGCACTTGCAATCACTTCACTGCCTAGGTGCCCATGTTGCCAGAAAGTAAGCTGAAAGAAAAAAATTGAAATAAAAGATTCTGTAATCAAAGAATACAGGCGGCAAAACATAATCCTATTAATTTTTCAGTAATCAAGCGACTAGAGTTGGGGCCTAAAATCACTGTGACGACTCAAAACAGCCAATTCAATGACACTGCCTACTGCGGACAACGAAATCCTCGTAGCCAGAGAGCAGAAACCTTCAATTAACGTCACCGGAAGTGAACATACTCAGCGCGTAACTTGCGCGCAAATTTGAATTGCAAATTCAACCAAAAAAAAAAAGACCAGCAGCAATTAACATAAGCACATATTAAAGGCGGAACAAGATGGCACATGCATAGCTGAAATGAGTGAAACATCATACCAAACGTAGAAATCCAAAAGCACTTACACTTAAAAACTGGTTCGTTCTGATAGATGGGAAGGACCCAAGAAAAGGTTTGATTTCTGAACGAGTTCTGCTATGAAAGCCAGTTCTCCAACTCAATGGCCTCTGTAATTGCAAACCCACTTCCATAGCCGATTGATTGAAGTGAAATCTGATAAAAGGAATGTTCTTTTGTTCCTAGCCAACACAATACATTCACTTGTACGAATGAGACACCGCTTGGTCCACCATGAACCAAGAATCGATATCCATCAACAACTGTGCACATAAATAAAAACTCGTATTTAATTTAAAGAATTTTTCATTTATAACGATTTATTAAACTTTGGACGATAACGACACCAGAATCCCAGCCATTGAATTGCACCTGATGTTATAACGGCCGATTAAGCTGCTTTCAAGGGTGAAGATTCGTCATAGGAAGGAGTTTCCCGTGAGGTCGGCTGCATGGGAACGGGAAAGGATATGTATGTGAAATGTGAATTGCTTAAATAGGTATTTCTAGAGGCTCTCAGCTGCTGACGCTGATAACCTTGGAGAGGAATAAAAAAGTGGGAAGCTGACACCTCAAATGGGTCCCCGTGCCATGTTTTGTCTCTTATATTTTTGGTGTAAATAGTTCAGCATTCTCATTTCTTAATTAGAGGCTTCGAGTTTGAGTTCTAAGAATGGAGAAATTTATTTGGCTAGCACTTTTCCCTTACGAGCTGATCTAGTGCGAGCGGAGATTAGTCTGAGAGTGGATGACTTAAAAGCGTCTTCCCATAATTAGGACCCTCCTAATACACCTCATAGACTAATAAAAAAAAAAAGAGAGAGAATTTCATTAAAGGATACATCAAGCATTCCATCCATCTCAAAGCTCTACTCTCTTCTATTCAAAATAAAAGTCGTTTTAGAGGGATGCACACTTATTAAGAAAGTTAATGAAATGTTTGATATACCCTTATTAATTGCATGTTGAAGTGCCTTGAAAATATAATCTGTGTAATTAAGATGTGAGAGAAATTAAAGGATAACTTTAGAAGTAAAATTATAAACATGCATGAAAAGTCACGAATGACACTTATTTTGAATAATTAAAATCTCTCTAAAACAACTTTTATTTTAGATAGGAGGGAGTACTTCTTTAACCTCTGATTTGATATTTTGCATGTCTATCGATAACATGCATTACTTACATAAGTTATTGAGTTTAGAATTGTGAGTTGCTCCCTAATTTTTGTTCACAAACATTCTATCACATGTTGATCGCTTTTGTTTTTGTTTTAGAATCTTCTAAAATTTCTTTCCCTCTTGATGCAGTCAACAAAGGAGATAAGATAAGATTATAGTGTTAGCCTTAGGAGTTGATCTCTGATCAACAAACCATTGTATGACGTCTGTAAATAGGTAACAATTCAAGTTCCAGAGACATTTAACTTTGATCCAACATCGTATATCCGTAGAGAACTAACATCCAAAGAAGATATGGTACCTAATTTCTGTAGGAAAATCCCGGTGCAAGTATCACATACTCGCGGTGCGGAAAACAAAAATTTTTGTTGCCGGGACGTTCCCGAAAGCCAAGATCCATTTCCAAACTAGAATTGCGCAGAGTACAACTTGCATCAACGTTAAGATAGGAAAGCCTGTCTAGTGTGCTTAATTTGTTCGTGGATGATAGGTATAGAATGAATAAAGTATTAGGTAATAGATCTTTGTGCCACACAATGTGATGGCTATTGAACAAGTTTTATATCTAATAAAACCCTCAATACAAGGTAAGTATACAAATCGTATTTTGTAGTATATAAGGTTATCGTTCTTACGGGATTATGCAAAGATTAACAATTTGAACTTAACTTTGACTAAGGTATTCAGAATGTGATTTGAATAAAAATAAATAATAGAAATTAAAACAAAGCAATTAATTCAAATAACAAGTGAGCTGCTAATTAATTTAGGGTTTTAATCAAGATTGAATACTTAGGACTTATTTTTCCTTATTTTTTTCCTTAACTATTATTGATCCAATTATATGTTTAATTCTAGATTTCCTAAGTTATTGATTACTCTGTCTCAATATCTAATCAATTAACCCTAATTGAATTCGAAAATTCTAGATTTGCATCTTATTGATTTACAAAACTTTCCCTAACATATTCAATTAGATATGAAGTTATCTAATAAAAATTTAATTTCTAAAACAATATCTGTCTTCGAATGATGGTTAATTTGATAATTGCGGATCTATCAAATTGTTAACTCTCATTACACAATTTAACATTGATTATTTTTGACTCACTCTTTTAATTTATTGTCAAGTATAAGCAAAAACAATTATCTCAAGCATCTTAATATGTATTGAAATCAACGATAATCAAAGTTATAAAATAAATACAGAATAAATCATAATTTGAAATTTAGAACTTCATAAACATGTTTAACATCTTAGAATTCATATTACACGTCAAGGATAATGAGAAGAAAAACTCTATCGAAGCCTTGATTTGGAAAGCTGGAATTCCTAGATGTTCTTATTATTCTTCCACGTTTGATCCACCCAATGATGTTGGCTGCTGCATTTTTTGGTGTGTTTGACATTCTTAAATAGTGTATTAGGGTCTTGGAGGTGTAATTAGGGTTTTTCCACTTTGTTCGGTTCCAAAAATACCCCTAAAGTCTAAAATAGATGAAAAAAGTCACGCCTGGAAAGTCTCTGTCACGACTGGGTTTATTTATGATCTTGCTCTATGAGGCATGATCGTGACCGAGGCCATACAGCCCCATGCACACCTATCATCATCCTACTCCTTATGCACGATTATGACACCCTTCATATAGCTTCCATCTTCCTTGTTCTTCAATTATTTGATTTTTGATACTAACAAACACATTAAACACCTTATGAAACACAAAATTAAGATTGAAATCATATTCTAAACCACACAAACACGTAGAATATAAACAAACACTCATAATAACACAATTCTAAGCCTATAAATATGATAATTATCTAACGAACACCTAAAAACATATTAAAACACCTATGAAAACATGGTATGAACTAAACTTTTCAATGTCATGTTAGATCGGAAAAAGAAAGCATGCTATATTTGGAGAACCGATAGATTTCAAAACTTTTTAAAAATCATCTTTATAGAGGAAGCAACATATCCAAACCATCATGCAAATCCATATATGATATGTTATAAGAATAATAATAAACATAACCAAGATGAAGAGTATTACCGATTCCTTTGCTACAGCTTTAATTCCTCGTTGCGTTATCGTCTCCTTCTTCTTGTATCCAAAACCTTTGCTTTTGAATATTTTCATTTAGCAATCTATATTTTCCTTGTTGTTGTATCCTCAACCAATTTGATTTACCTCTTGTTCTTCTAGTACAACTAGGTTAACAAAATCCTTTAGTGGGAAAGGAGAAGAAATGTTTGAAGGAGATTTTCTTAGAAGAAAAATGAACCAAAAATGAGACTCTTCTCTTGGTAATTTCGGCTCACTCATGCATGAAAGGAGGGAGAGAGTCAAACCATGCAAGAACCCTTTCTTACACACTTAATTTCGGTTATGCATAGAATGGAAGAAGAGAATAGCATCCAATGCATCACTTCTTTTATTAATCAATCATAAAGTAGACAATAAATGAGACTCTTCTCATTTATATTAAGATAGCTATATGAAAAGACTATAACCTAAAATGACTTACCAATTTTGGTTTTTGTAAGATGAAAGAAGGAAGATGGTCCAACCAATGTACATCTTTCTTCTTTAATCTAATGAATGCTAATAGGTTACATGCTAACATTAAAAGATAACCATTAAACCATTTAATGGTAAGTTCATAACTCCATTTAATGATGATAAATCATAATAAAGACCATCTTTATTTAGCATTTTAATGTTAAATGTGCAGCTGCACATTCAACCCTAATAAAACTGAAAATGCTACTCCTTTCTTTAAAAAATTTGTTTTAATATAATTAATTAATCTAATCAATTATATTAAACCAAAGTTTAGCCCATTTCAAAATGAACGTTTGAGCTTTTAATTAACCATTAATTAGTACAAGCTCATCATTCAATTATGGGCTTCTAAAACCTTCATTTATATTTCTTACTTAGCTTGATAACCTTCCTTGAAATCAAGTGGGGAATCTTATTGGACTTTGATAATTCAAGCTTCAATAAACCTAGAATTAATTTATTCTCATTAGAATTAATTCTAGCTTATTAACTAAATGTCATTCCACTAAAGACAATTAGTTAAACTCTTGAATTATTAAATATTATGAGAAAACATATTTATGTCCAATTGCAAACCCTATTTAGAACTTTATTATAGCCATCCGCACAACAAAGGGTAAAATTACCATTTTGCCCTTATGTTGGTTTTTTCTTCTAGATCTCCCATTTTACTTTATATGCTGATTAACACACAAAATCTCATCTTGGTGTTAAGACTTGATGGGTAGCTAGTCCATCAAACTACTGGTACCAGTTTAATCACAATTTAAAATATCTAGAAGTGATGATATCACTATAAACTCTTTATTTAAGTGAATGTTTCCTGATACATGTTTCAATTAATAATTCCAATATGTAGACACTGGATTAATACTCTATAAAAATCCATTACGGTCATATCAATAATTATAATGAAACGCATATGAGTTTACCACTCATCAAGATTATGGTTCATAATAAGCGAATGCTTAAGTTGTATGCTTTAAGATTAAAGTAACGACCCACTTTATTCTTGAAAACATACTTGATTCCAGATTCATTTAATAGTGCCATTATCG
>JAOQMR010000002.1:26254046-26275587 GCA_027563865.1 Erythroxylum pelleterianum
GGTGATCTGTGCGGGTACTCGGCACTGTGTGTGTCTGGGTTTGTCGATCCTGTGGCCTGGGGCCGAGCAGACGTCGCGGACCCAACATTTACCAACTCAAGAAAACTAAAGGCACTATATCTTGGGCTGATTTTTTAAAATATTGCTTTCAAAGATTTGGTCTTCCGGAGAGTAGTAATCCAATCGGGGATTTGGTTACCCTTAGACAGACGGGATCAATTGAGCATTATCAGAAGCAATTTCAGGAAAAATTGGCACGTGCAAACGAAACCATACCTGATCACCTTCACGCAGGATTATTCATTGCTGGTTTGGATGATTCCATTCGGTTGGACGTTCAACTTTTGAAACCACCAGATTTGTGCTCTGCCATGAGTTTAGCAAGGGCATATGAGCAAAAACACCAACTGCAGCAAAATAACAATAACCGCAGGGGTTTATGGCAGCCTACAAGGATGGATGCAAGCGCGGAAACAGGTTCACAAGCGAGGATCGCAAATTCTATGCCAGCAGCTTCTTTTGCTTCGAGTTCACCTTTTATTAAGAAGTTGTATCGAGCAGAGATGGCAGAAAGAAGAGCCAAAGGCTTGTGTTATAACTGTGATGAGCCTTACTCGACAACACATCAATGTAAGAAGCTGTTTTGGGTAGAATTGGATGATGGGGATAATGATCCTTTCTTCCTTTGAGCTTGAGGACAAGCTCTTTCTGCAGGAGGGGGTAATGTTGTGGACGTGTTTATGGGCCAAAAATACAACCGCCAATTACGTTAATTAGGTTGCAAGTTTTATTTAAATTGCTTAAAAGGTTTTAGGTTATTATTGGAAACATATTACTAGTTTCCTTATTACTCTAGGAAATCATATTGCTTAGGGTTTTCGTATTTCCTTTTCCTATGTGAACACTGCCTATATAAGGGCTATTTCGTGAATAAAGAAAGCAAGTCAGATTTTATCAAAAAATAGAGATTAGGATCTCTCTCCAACGAGGTCCATGGTTTCGGTCTCCCTTAGAGCTGAACTTCTCTTCTTCCTTTCAAAATAGGCCGAAGAAAGAATTCCAACAAAAGCAGGAATATAACAGGGTGACAATATTACTCTGTACATCGTCCTGTGACTCGATCCATGTCTAAGGGACCTAACACTATGACCTTGGGCTTTGATACCAAATTGATATGTATTTTTGTGTAGGACATAGTCACGAGATAGCTTACAAGGAAATCCTATTTTTCCTTACTATTCTTCTCCTTCTTCGCCCTTATGGTTGTTGTTTATAAAACTCGTCCTTGACAAGCTCTCTATCAACTATTTTTACAATAAGTTCTTATTGTTTTCTTTTTCATTGTAATCACCTTTAAATAAACTCAATAAATAAAGTTTTTAGGAAGTAAAATAGATGAGGAATCAGCTAACTTATTCTCCTATTAACATAGACTTGTGAAAATAATAGACTTCCTAAATAAGGTGACTCCTGTCTAAATAAGATAACCACTGCAATTATTTCCTAATCAAGCTGATCTTGTTTTTTTTTTCTTTCTTAAGAATGCATCTTGCATATCAAGGTCTTGTTTCAGTTGACTGTTTGCACTAAAGAAAGATTCTGCATACTAGCTCCTGGGTATTCTTGAATCACTGGTTGGAGCATAAGCTCCATTACTTTATTCATTGTCTTTTATGCTTTATCATGAGTGTGCTTTGCAGGTAGTATTTAGAACCCGCATCTACCATTGTAATGTTGATTCAGCCGGCAATCTTAGTTTGGACATTTTGAGGGATAGCTGGAGTCCGGCTCATACAATTACAAAAGTGCTTCTTGCAATCAGATCAATTTTCAGTCATCCTGACCCTTGTAATACATCCCTGCCTGTTCTACATACTTTAAAGGCTTTATTTTTCTGTGCCTATTTACTTACTATGTTTATGCTTGTTCACTGACTCAATATTGCGTTTATATGTCCTAATGTGTGGTGATTTTCCTTTTTGAGGGTTGGAAGTTGTGAGAGAACTTTTATATGACCACTCTTTGATTGCTGTTGTTGAATGCCATTCCTTTGATTGCTTAATACAGTTAAAACGTTTAGGATAGACCATTCCTGAGAAAGAGTATGTCCACTCGCAACTTAAATATTGGAAGATATGTTTATACAAAAATTTTAAATTGGACTTTATCGAATTCCTCGAAGACTGTCTTGTTTAAATTTTTTAGCATTTATTTTTGTACCAATTTAGCTTCGTGATGGAAGCCTTATTCGTTTTGCAGATAATCCTGCTTCTCCTGGTATTGCTCACTTGTACTTGGCAAATAAAGCGAAACATGATGAACTTGCTGCAGAATGGACATTACGATTCGCCAAGTGAATATGATGTGTTCAAACTGCACAAGTTCCTTGTTGCAGTATCATACCAACATTTGTAGAAAGAAAGCAGCCCTTTTAATAGCATAATGCTAGCTTGATATTGTTCCATTTTCGATAGGGCCTACATGTTAAGCTTACCAGGAATTGCTGATTCCTAACTTATCCAAGGCTACCAGTGTTATATCAGGTGAACGAAAGATACGAGGAGATAACTCTCCTTGTCATTCATCAACAAATTGTGTACAATGCTCGTTGAAGATATCTTTATTTTAGTCCAAAGTAAAAAGTTTCCGGTAGAAGTGAAAAATAGAACCTAGAAGGTTCTGACAACCAAGAGATTAGCACGAAGTCATGCACGTCCGAGCAAATTGATAATTGGAGCCTGAGAAGTAGGACTTAAGATCATAGCTGGGCAGTGTGCTGCTACCTTCGGTAAAACCATTCCAGTTCTTCTAATCACTCCTGTAAAATAGTGATTAAGCTTGCAGTTGACGGTTAAAACAGCCCTTGATGTTGCGTTCCACTTCTCATCATTGTACAGAACTCCTGGTAGTTGATCCTCCCGTCCTGCCCATTGAAGCAAATATCAGTGCAAGTCATCCAAGACAAAAAATTTCAGGAATCAATATCGGAGAAGACCCACATTATCTGTATCCACCTCATTGATTATTTGCTTGATGCTTGCTTCGTCTCCCATTCCATACTCTTTCATTGCCGACTCCAACTCATCCCTCGTTATAAATCTATTACCAAAGTGATTGAAAAAACAAATTCATGAAAGAAGTTATCTGAAAAAACCATGTTCAAATCCCCAAATGTGTGCTTCTAATCAGTTTTGAATTGCTTATACTAGGACTACTATAGAACACCCTAAACAGAAGGAAAACTTTAACGTATCCAAAATCAATTTAAGAAGACCATGGAGATAGGGCAGAGGGGAATGATTAGGAATTGCAGTCTTTCATTTAGTTTAAACTTGTTCAAGCACTGAAGATAGTATACATCCAGGAGGAGAAAAACTCACCCGCTGCTATCCTTATCAAAGTGCTGAAATGCTTTGAATAGGTGTTCATCTCTTTCCAATTTATACCTATGCATTGTGGCTGAAATGAATTCAATGTAGTCAATTGTTCCATTGCCATCCACATCAGCCTGCCCAAAGATAAATGATGATAATACAGCTTCGACATGTTTTGAGAGAAAATATGAAGAAAGTATCTCTATGCTAACGTACAGCTTCCATGAGTTGCTTGACTTCCGTTTCTGTCAGCTTTGAACCAAGACGAGCCAAACCTGATCTCAGTTCCTCGTAAGTGATAGTGCCACTATTGTCAGTGTCCATATTCGTGAACATTGCCTTGAGACCTTTAATCTCATCTTGTGACATGTTTTGTGCAATGACCTATTTAAAGTGGATTGTTGGAACAAAAACAGATGAAAACAGAGCAAATCATGCTTGTATAACTTAAAAATTCAGGAGAAATAGGACAAAGAGAATTTACATTCAATGCAAGCTTCTTGAGCTTATTCATGGCTCTGAACTGCTTCAATCTAGAGAGGACTGCACTGTCTATCGGCTTGTCTGAAGCTGCATCTCCATCTTTGATCCAGGGATGCTCTAATCAAATGCAAAGATTTTAGCAAGAATAGTTAAAACTAGTATAAAAAGCCATACCATAAAACCAAGCAGATGAGGGGACAGGGGAGCAATGGTCAACTTCCTTTGACAAAACAACATAAGTTGTGCCAACAGAACAGGTTGTTTTCTTCTTCTTCTTTGTTTTTTGGAATGCTAAATGAGATGC
Source organism: Erythroxylum pelleterianum (assembly GCA_027563865.1). Taxonomy (NCBI): domain Eukaryota; kingdom Viridiplantae; phylum Streptophyta; class Magnoliopsida; order Malpighiales; family Erythroxylaceae; genus Erythroxylum; species Erythroxylum pelleterianum. Next base: position 26,258,208 of record JAOQMR010000002.1, read on the forward strand.
TGATGTTTAACAAAAGTTAATAGGTTAACTTAAGCAGAATAGGGCACAATACAGGGACTAATTAGAAACATCAAACCCCGACATCTTGTACATTTCTTCCGTCAAGTAGTCTCGCGTCTCACCTCAGGGGTTCTAGCTTAGCTTCTTGCATGCGCTTCCAGATGCTTAGAATCAACAGCAAGGCCCGAGGCATTTCGCGATTTGAGAACCTGTGAGTAGTTTTGCAAATGTTTATGATACCAGATTGGATTCAAACACTTCTCTCTGTGGAACAGGTTGGGATTTGGGATGGATTGCATAATGCGGCGAGATGCACCAGGTACATATGCTATGCACTGATGATTGAGCTCCCTTCCTTCACTGCTTTGCTTTGTCCTTTCAAAGATTATCTCGTGTTTGTGAGTCTGGGACTGGTTGTTAGTAAGCCCCTGCCTAGGGGAGGACCCAATTCTCCTTATAAGTTGAACTGCATGTGTTCTTGAGTCCTTTGATGGTAATCAGTTCTCTTAGTCTATTAACTATGAAATTGAGTAGGCCCTGTGGTTCTTGTTTAGTTTTTAGGATCCTTCGCCCAAATTTCATAAAGCCCCGCTGAAACTTAGCATGAAAATTCTGAAATCTGTGTCATTTAAGTGATTGAGTGAGCATAGCCCTGGAATTGCATTCGCTAGGTTGGTAGGAGTGAAGAGTGTTAGAGATTATGATCTGAATCAGATCTGATTCTGTATTTTTAGGGATCACCAAGGTTCTGAAACCCGGACCGGTCATTGAACCGGTGGCCTTACTGGTCACCGGTTTGACCGGTTCGACCGGTTCAACCGGTGTGACGTAATAATTATGCAATAATTATATTTAATATTTAAAATATTTAAAAATACAAAAATACAAAAATAAAAACAAAAAAATAAAAAAATAAAAAAAAAGTGTCTGACCTGTCGGACCGGACCGGTTCGACCGGTCAATTAACCGGTTCGAACTGGGTCAATTGACCATTGGTTTTGAAGTGTAACTCGGACCAGACCACCGACCGGTCACCAGTCGGACCGGCCGGTCCGATCCGGGTTTTAAAACACTGGGGATCACAAAATGTATTAGGGATACGATTATGCCTTAATTTGATTGCGATTGTAATTATAACTTACCTTATATGAATAAGACAATCTCGGAGTGAGACCCAATGTTACGAATACCATATCGGACTTAGTATCGGGTTGGATTCTAGTACGGTACTGTATTGGTACCGGTTAATTCCGGGTACCGCTTCGAGTAATTTTGTAAATTTATGAAATAGTCCCCGAATTTTTTTAAAAATTTCAAAATAATCCATTGTCATGTTGTACAGTTGTATTGTATATTTTTAACCCTATCTTCAAAAATCATAATAATAAATAATAATTACAATTTTAATTTAATTTATAAAATTAATTTAATAATTATTAATAAATATAATTAAATTTCAAATAAAATTTGATTTAATAATTAAAAATATAAAAAATAAATATTAGTTTATAAATAATAGTTTATAAATTATTTATTTTAAAAAATAAAATATTTTTATTAATACTTTATTAATAAATATTATATAAAATATGAAAATAAATTTAAATAAAAATAATTTATTTTTAAGTTTTATTTTATTTATAATTATTATTAGTAATAAAAAATTATTTTTAGTTTAAAAACAAAAATTTATAATTTATAATAATTATAAAAGTTGAAGTAAATAAAATAACTAATTAAAAAAACTTTAAAAAAAGAGGGAGGAAGGAGAAGCGGGAGGGAGAGAGAGAGTTTAAAATTTATTGAAACTTTTGTAAAAAAGTTCCCCTGTTTTTAAAATTTAAGATACTGGCCGATATTTGATCGGTATTTTGAATATCGGTCGGTACCGATCAGTACTATCCGAAACCGGCCGGTATTGACCAGTATTTAAATCCGATACAACCGACCCTCCGTTTCGTGCCGATTTTAGTCCAGTATGTTATCCTAAACCCTGGTTAACAGAACAGGTTGTTGCATCTAATATTTGGATATTCTTCTCAAAGCAACTTCAAAAGGTAACGAACGACATGCAAACTACAATTTTGTAACCTTAAACTCTCATTTCCCACCCGTGGCCATGCTTTCCAAAAGAATATCTTTAGGTTTTCAGAATGACGGAAAAAGATATACGATAAATAATAACTCATAAAGAAACCAAGGCATTATTAAGGAAACAAAATAGCAAGCTGAAAATCGAAAGAAAATGTTGGGAACATACCAAGAACTTGTGCAGAAGTTATTCGTAATTTGGGGTCCTGAGTCAGCATCTTCGTGATCAAATCCTTGGCACTTTCTGATATTGAGGGCCATGGTTCACTTTCAAAATCAATATCTCCTTTCAGAACCGCATCAAATATCCCCTTCTCATTTTCTGCAACCAATCAAATTGATATATATTAGCAATCTGCAAAGTCTGATTGATAATCATGAAAACCATTCTCGATCGTATTTACCACCCCAAAACGGAGGCAGCCCACAGAGTAGAATATACAGTATAATTCCTGCACTCCAAATATCTATCTCCTTTCCATAACTACGCCGTAATACTTCAGGAGCAACATAATAGGCGCTTCCCACTATATCATGGTAAACTTTACCTGTAAGATATTCAAGGCACCATCAGAATTAAACGTTTAATAAGGTGGAATGCAAAAATTGTAATTACACACTAAAAACTCATGTACCAACACATTTTTCATGAAAGAGGAAAGCTCAGTGAGTAGGGATGTGAAGTTTGATGAGTATGCAACATATAATTGGTAAATGAATGAAGATAAAGTTGCTGAAATTGGTCAACAAGGAGTTGGCATTTCTCATGATCAAGTTGAGGCTGAAGAAAAATCATAATTAGATTTGGATACTGAAGTTTCTCTGAGAGGCACTTGACTCTTGACTGATATTAATAGATGTAACGCAGTCATTTTGGACTCCTCAGATTATGATGAAGTTTCAAAATCCAATGAGTGGAGAAAAACAATGCAGGAGTTAAACATGATTGGAATCTGGTACCTAGACCTGACAACAAGAATGTGATTGGTGTAAGAAGGGTTTGCAGAACCAAACTTAATTCAAATGGTCCTATCAACAAACATGAGGCAAGATTTGTTGTCAAGGGATATTCGCAAGAGTATGGTATTGATTTTATAGATTAATTTGCTCCAATTGCAGGATGTGACACAATAAGACTATTGATAGCCTTGGCAGCTCAAAATGGCTGAAAATTTTCCCAACTTAATGTAAAGTCAACCTTCTTAAATGGTCTACTTGAAGAAGATATTTATTTGAGCAACTAGAAGGATTTCGAACTTCAGATGGTAAAGACAAAGTTTACAAGGCTTTATATGGACTAAAACAAGCTCTTAGAGCTTAGTACAAAAGGATTGATATTTATTTGAGGAGTCTTGGATTCAGTAGGAGTATGAATGAGCATACTCTTTATGTGGAGCAGGCTCATGGTCATTTGTTGATCGTTTGTCTATATGTTGATAACTTGCTAGTCAATAGAAGCAACTGAACCTTAATAGTGAGTTTCAAGAAAGAGTTGCAAAATGTGTTTGAAATGACTGATTTAAGGGAGATGATGTTTTTTCTTGGCATGGAGATTAATCAAACTCAAAAAGAGATCTTCATTTGTCATAGAAAATATGCAGCTGAGATTTTGAAGAAATTCAGAACGCAGAATTGCAAGCCTGTATGCAGTCGTTTGGTGCAAAATGAGGGATTGTGCAAGGAAGATGGAGCAAGTAAAGTGTATGTGGGGGTTGACAGAAGTTTAATTGGCTATTGTTGGAAATACAACAACAAGACGTGATCTTATGTATACAGCAAGCCTGTTATCAAGATTTATACAGGATCCTTGTGAATTACACTTGGGGCCTGCAAAAGAAGTGCTTAGATATGTCAAAGGAACAGAAATTTTTGGAATTTGGTTCAGCAAATGAGCTTATTCAATGCTGACTGGATATACAGAAAATAACTGGGATGGTTCTGTCAAGGATATGAAGAGAACTTCTAGATATGGATACTTCTTGAATTGGTGCATTCAGTTGGAATTCGAAAAAGCAAGGATCAGTTGCTCAATTAACTATCAAGGCAGAGTATATCTCTGTTGCAACTGCTGTCAACTAAGCTATTTGGCTGAGAAAAATTCTGAATGATTTGAAGCAACAATAGAAGGAAGCTATAGAAGTATTTTGTGACAATTAATCATCTATTGTTATGGAAAAGAATTCGGTGTTTCTTGGCCGAACCAAGCACATAAAAATCAAGTATCATGCTGTAAGAGAAGCTAAAAAGGAGAAAGAAGTGGAGTTGAAGAACTACAAGTCAGAGAATCAAGTTGCTAATATTATTGACAAAAGCATTACCAAAGCCAAGGTTTGAAACACCAAGACTTATACTTGGTGTTTCCAGCAAAACATCAGGAAGGAGTGTTGATGTAGTGATGATTTTGCTGTTAATTTACTCAACTACCTTCTTGGTATTTTAGTTACACTTGAGCAGCGTATTTGCTGCATAAATTTAGGAACTAAACTATCATATGTCGTTGTGTTGTTGACTAATGTGTGAACCTTCTTAAATTTTGGGAAGCAAAATAATATAAGTAGAATAGTTTCTTTTCTTTCTAAGGAGTAGGCAGGACTCGTAAGCATATAGCTCAGTTCCAAGTGAGCCTTGAGTCAATTAAGCAACCAGTTAGATCCCTATATAGCATAGCCAATAAATACTCAACACGGAGACAGGAGGATTAAGAGATTAACCTTCCTCGATGAACACAGAAAGTCCAAAATCAGTTGCTTTGAGTGTGGCTCCCTCATCCTTGCTAGAGAGCAAGAAATTCTCCGGCTTGAGATCACGATGCATCACTCCCATAAAATGGCAAGCGTGAACCACATTTACTATATACCTACAGATTTTGGCAGCATCTCTCTCCGAATAATGCCCCTTTTCGATGATCCTATCAAAAAGCTCCCCACCAGCACAAAGCTCCATCACAAGGTGAACAGATTGCCTATCCTCGTAGGCACCCCTGAACTGCACAATGTTTGACTGACCAGACAAATGCTGCATAATATTAACCTCCTTCTTGATATCCTCTTTGTCATTCTTATTGGACAGCTTTCGTTTAAGAATGGATTTGCAGGCATATTCGTGGCCAGTTGATTTTTCTGTGCACAAGTAAGTAATACCAAATTGGCCTCTGCCCAGTTGTTTGCCTAATGTGTAGTATTCTCGAATATCGTCAAAGGGTTTTCCCAAAATGGTATTAACTTGTCTTTGAGCTTGCGTAGCTTTTTCTCCAACTGGCTGCACAGCGGAAGGAACATCTGCCCTGTGCTGTTGAGCTCTTGGTTGTGGAGTTCGGCTCTGAGTTTGTACTTTTGATTGGTGGGCAACATGCTGAGATGAAGTTAGTGGTTTTTGTTGTTGCGGTCTTCGATTGTAAGGTTGCTGATGGTTCTGTGCAGGATTATTGGAACCAAGCTTGTGGCCGTCAGTGTCTGGTTTTGAAGCTTCTTGCTTGCTGATACAACAACCCATGATCAAATGTGAAATTCAAAGAAAGAAATGAACAAAAAGCTCCAAAATTTTGGCCCTCTGCAAGTACATACACTTCTTCTAACAGGGTGATCAAAATGTTCCCTTTCGCATTGTTCCAGTTCAGAAAATAGATCATCTTTTTAGGCAATTCGAAACAAGCCAATTCAGTGGATATCCACTGTTCTTTGCACTAAAACCGAAACAGCAAAAGAAAATGAATATTGGATTTGGATTATCTAAAATGACAAGATTATTTTAGACAAAGAATTCGACAACAATTGGAACATGATAATCTGCTTTTCTCCATTGATGCAACACTAGAGCCTTTATTTTTGAAGAATGGCCATTTCTTCACGGATCTTTATTGACAAAATTGTGAATATTGGCACATTGGGGTCTCATTTCTTACATCTAAGTTCATATTGACACATTGGTATCTGTGTTCATATAATTTCTTACATCTTTTTGACTTTTCTTTGAATTATATAACCAAAAGCTATAGATCCAATCAGTCTCCCTGCTCGCTTCCCGACATTTAAAAGAATACTATGCTTCAAACTTGTATGCATGACATGTATATTGATGTATTAGTAAATTAGTTTTTCTTATTTAACATAACTCAAAATTTTTAATTTTTATTTTAATTATACATAAAATAATTTAATTCTTTGATGTTGAAATTATGGCAAGCATTTTCACACTTTCAACTCATTTGAGCGTGTGTGTATATATATATATATATATATATTGTAGAAAGGAGAAGTACAAACGTATTAAGCAACTAGGCGGGGAAAAGAAACCCCAGATATATCCTCTAAAAGGATAGTAAAGCAACCCATAGGCGGGTTGTGATACCAATAAATGCCGATGTTTAGAGATCTGGCATGGTTAGCTAGTTAATCCGTAGCTCTATTCGCTTCATGGTAAATGTGTTTAGCTTTCACAATCCATTGGCGGTATAATAAGTGATTGATCCCCAAAAGTAACACGTTATAAGGCACTGAGGATGTGGAGGATGATGATAATAAATTGATGACCATCAAGGAATCAATGTCCAGTTCCACCCTCCGATAACCCATACTTCATGCCACTAATAAGCCAGAGAAAACCCCCTAGAGCTCTGCACTAATTGAAGTACAGTAATCAATATTATGCGCAAAGCCCCCTAGCCATGACCCTGTACTGTCCCTGAGGATGCCACCTGCAGTAGCCCTTGAAGTCAATGCGCGAAAGGCACCATTAGTGTTGAGACGAACCCATCCCTGAGGAGGCGTACTCCAGCCAATAAGAATCTCTACCCGTTGTCGCAGACCCAGTAGTGCATGTTCCACTAGCATTTTGGCATGAAAGATCGAATGGACATACTGTATTTTAATATAATTACAATCTAGTTTCTTTATTTGATCTTTCATATTTTATTCCAACATGCTTCTAATAAAATGCACAATAATTGCTATATTTTTATTTAATTTTTTTCTAAAAAACAAATATTTTTATTATTTTCGTTAAATATTAGATTTATACTACCAATCCCAGTGACATATATTTTATTTAAAGAGGAGTTGTATATTTTAACCTAAACTACTAAAATATTTAGAGTATTGATCATTTCTTGTATATAGATTAACATTTTTTATTTATTCCATTTGGATTTTATAACAAGCATAACAAATAAATTGGATTTCCTGTATCACATATGGGATAATGGAAACTATTAAAGCCTTTTAACCATTTACCACCTCACTTACTATGAACTTTGAAATACATTTTCTTGCTTTTAACAGCTAAGAAAAGAAGTGGGAACTGCCTTGTTTTTCTTGCATTTGCCAGAAGTTCTTCCCTTTTAAATAGAATGAGTGAAACCATTGCCCCCATGAGGATTCCTTTTAAGTCAGTAATCTCTATATCATCTTTCCTTTTGAAACCTTATTGCACAGACTAATAGGTTACACTCCCCCTTTTTCTTTTAATTTATCTCCCTCCATCCCACTTTAGCTTTAAACTTTTTGTTGATTGAGCCTGTCCATAAAAATTCTCAACATTTTTTCCAAGGTTCTAGCTAGTCCATTTTTAAAGTTGAAGGTAGAACTCTAGTAGACATGTAGGGAGCTAACCACCAACTTAAAGAGAAATCCTTTACCAGTAAGGGAAAGTATTGATTACTCCAAGAGTTAATTATTTTCTAAACCTTCTTTATTAATGAAGAACATTCTTTATCGTCAACCTTCTTATGGTGATTGTCAGCCTCAAATATACAAAGAGGGTGTTTAACTTGTAGTTTAGTTATCATAGCTAGTCATGGAGATATCTATTGAGTACTATTTGAGACATAAGATAGCTTTGCTATTTATTGATTAATAGAATTGAGAGTTCCTTGAAAGTCTATACATTTCTCATTAGAATGAAAGTTGATTTCTCATGAGCCTTTTCAAGCAATAGGAGATCATTAATAGACATGAGATGGGAAGTTCTTAAACTCTTGCATTTACTATAGAATTGGAATGTAGTATTATAAGTAATATTATGGTATAACAATTTAGATGGTACCTGATATGTTCTTAATTGTTGATATTTTTAATTATTTTTACTTAGCAATTATTGACATAAAAATGTTTAAGATACTCACTTTAATTCATATTTGATTTTAGGTACAATTTGAGAGCGAAGAAATTAAAGTGAGACAGAAGCATTACATTTAGGTCGTTTTTTAAGATTTATTTTTGTTTGTCTTCATGGATTGAGACAAAGAAAATTAAAAGAAAAAAATAAAGACATGAAGAAAAGAGCATGAAGGAGTAATGTTTTAGAGAAGAGCAAAATTCAATTATCAAGTGTGTAACGCAACAGGTGGATCAGAGAAGGAGCAAATTAAGTGATAAAATGACAGTAGCGTGTAAAGCAACAAAGGAGCAAAAATGAATTAAAGCAGGCAGCAAAATGAAAACGCAAGTCACGCATGCCACACCAGCGGAGAGGAGTTCAGCATAGCGCAAATTAAATCAAGGCACAAGACAAAGTAGAGAGGAGGCGTTTTTGGAGGCTGGAACAAAATTAAATCAACGCAATTAGCAATAAATGAAGAGAGAACAAGCAACGTGGCATGACTCCAGACGGCAGCAGGGATTTAAGGACGCATCAAATAAACATGAAATAGCTACAGGAGGCAGGAAAAATGGAGGCAAGCTGGCGGCTGAGGGCTTGAGGCTCCAGTAGCTGTACATAACTGCACAGTAGGAGGAGAGACAAGACTCCAGACGGCAGCAGAGACAAGACCCCCACTTTTAATATTTTTGCATGTTTTCTTTACTTTGTTTTTATTAATTAGTTTTATTTTTATTTTTCCTTCCAAAAATCCTAAATCCCCCCTTTAAGTGTAAACACCGATTATTTTCATTTCATAGACTTTACACGCACTCTCTGTGGGATCGACCTAGACTCGCCACTGCTTAATTTAATTTTGATTAGCGTTACGACGCGCGGTCAAATCTTGGCGCTGTTGCCAGGGAGTGCGGTGTTTTAGTTTTTGTTTGTGATTTAATTGGTGTTTTGTATATATTTGTTCGTGATTAATTTCTTTTTTGTTATTTGGTGATCTTTTCATTTTTTTGTTTCGTGTTTGAAAAACAAAAAAAAAGATTGTTATGGATGGATGTAATTTCTTTTATAATTCATATTCTCAATCCTATAGTATTGTTTGGACTGATCAACCTAACTTCTGTTATGGATGGAATAATCGGCAGAATTACTTCCATGATAGTTTGCAGGACACACAAAAATTCTAGTACAGACCAGAAGCTTCCTATCACAACTCTGGACCATCTGTGGAAGAGTTGATGTTGTAATTGCAGGAGAATACTTTACAATTCCAGAAGGATGGAGGGCAATTTCCAGAAGACACATATTCTAGCGCCCACGATCCGGAGAGCCAACATAATTCACTTGCATATTTAGAAGAACTGATTAATACTATGACTGCTAACAATTAACAATTTCTACAGGTTATGCAGCAATTTCAACAGGATATGCAGCAGGAAATGCAAGAATTCTGGCAAAACCAACAGAGGATGGAACACCTAATGGGTCAGATGGCAATGCGTCTTGATCGCCTAGAAGCACAAAGAGAAGAGGAGCAGTCGTATCAACCCGAGGTGTACCTAATTGAAGTCTGTGCGGAAAATTTGCAAAGTGATGAGGAGCTTGAGAATTTTGAGATCAACCCTTAACAAATTGTTTGTGTCGAAGAAATAGAAAAAGAGCTCGAAGTCGCAAAAGACATAACTTTTAGCTCGGAGGTAAGTAATAAGTCTATAATTATTTTTGAGACTAGCTCTTTACCTTTACATTACAGATTGGAGGAGTTAAATGATAAAGAAGAAGGTGAAGAGAAGTTCGAAATATTTCCAGATGGTATGGACTCAGTCAACATTGAGAGTCCGAGGATAGGGAAGATGCTGAATAAGGATGACGATCGACTAAGGCCCTATCCGGAACTATCTCACGTAGAGGAGCCACATGTGATACATGAAAATCATAATTTTGTCACGTGAGGAGAAGGCCAGCGACCCTAAATAAAGGTGCTTCTTAGGAGGCAACCCAAGGGAAGTAAATTTCTTTTCCTTTACATTTCCGCATTACTTTTTTTTAATGCATGTGAGTTTTTGAATTTGTTTGTTGTACTTGTTTTTAAGTTTTCAATCAAAATGAGAGAAAGAATAAAACAAATGAAACAAACATTTTCTCATTTTATATTGCTTCTGGGATTATATAATCATGATTAAAGTGTGCTTTGACTAGAGAATTTCATAGCAACTTTGACATGTACTTTTGCTTTTATGATTGGTCGATATGCATTATCTTTAGAAGAGTAGTGACTAATGGTAGACAAAGCCGGTGAAATTTTGAGCCTTAATTGACTGACACATCGATATCAGTCTCATTGCTTCTTGATAATGTGTGACCTTCATGACATGTACATCCTGATTTTGCGTTGAATTTCTATTCGAGACCACATTTTTATCACGTGCATTACACATGGATATGATTAGGCATTTTTTGTTTTTCATAAGCTACATTAGCCAAATGACCTATCCTATTGACATGATTTTTTCCTTGATAAACCCCTTTGAGCTTTATACCTTTCTTTTTGTATAAACCACATTTTAAGCTTTTTAACCTAACCAAATGTCCTACCTAAGAATTGCATATGTGTTGAAAAGTTGTTTATGATTTATGCATCTTCCTAGAGTTGTAATGGATGTGTTGTTTGAGTATGTTGAGTTTGAGGTAGAGATTGGCTTGGAAGGTTCACTCTTGAGATTCCTTTGGTATAAACTGTATGAGTGATTCCTTCGGATTGGATATCCTTCATGTGGTTTGTGTGTGAGAGATGAATGGGGTTGTGAAATAGAAATGTTACATTTGTCATAGCTGACGGTACCCAGTTTTTGATTGAGTGTTACTTTTGTTTCATTAGCTTTGATGGCTTTCATGCTACTTAACCTACATATACCTCACCTTACCTTTGCCTACATTACAACCTTGAAAAGTCCATTGATTCATGATTTTGCACGTGAACATTAATGATCCTCTTGTCGAATTCCATTCTTTCTTTAGAGCAACCTATAAGGTTCTCCATTTATCAAAATTGAGTATAAGGGTTAAGAAAAGCACATGATTAGCTAGATTTCTAGGTGAATTCCATCTTGAGTACCCCTAACATATCTTGGGAAAGTATGTTGTTAATCACCTATATGTTTCCTTTCTAAGAATGCAACTTAAGTTGAATTAATTATAAGACCTATAACTTTCTTCATTCTCTTGGCAAGAAGTTATATAATAATTTTATAAATGAAATTACAATAGGATATGTGTCTAAAATCCCCAAAGGAATTAGGATAATAACATTTAGGTACTAGGAAAATGAAAGTTTTATTTATGAATTTAAGAAGTTTACCTAATTCAAGACTTCCAGTATTGTTTTTATGATCATGTCCTTTATCTTAGGCCAAGCTTTTTGATAAAACTTCCCATTCAATCAATTAGGCCTCGAGGCTTTCTTAGGGTACATCTTAAATACCATTTGTTTAATCTATATAGGAGATGAGAGGAACTAGTTCATTTTGCTAGTAAACTGCTAGAGGACGAAGGACCTCGATATTGAGATAGAAGAATATGTTATACTTATTCCCCCAGGGAATCCTTGAAGAAGGAATAAACCATTTCTTTAAGCTAGGAATGAGAATCTGGTTATCATACTGATCAAGCAAGGCATCGATCTTGTTACTATTTCTGTTAGGTTTTCTATTGCTTATCTGTTGTACTTTACTGCAGAAACTTGAATATGCTAATCTTTGAAAAACAGAGCTTGAAAAACTTTGTTATTTTGCAGATGTAAACTTACAGAAAAAATAAAGAAGACAGGTTTTTTACTTGGTTCGATAGTAAACACTATCTACATCTAAGCTTTCCACTTGATAGTGGTGAGAATTTTCACTAGTATGAAGAGGAATCAAAGAACAGAAATTACAGAGATTGGGTGTTCTCCTGAACACCTGCAACAAGAGTTACCACTAACTCACCAGCACCCACAAAAGGTACTCTAGCACTCTCTGATTTTCTTTCTCACTATTTTCACTCTCAAAGATAGTAAAATACAAGTGAATGAATACTAAAAAATTTTATGTATGTGTTGAATATGTCTTCTATCTGTGATGCTTCTGCTTTTGTCTTATATAGTTGAAGAAGATGACTTTCGTATGCTCAAGTTGATGTGTCTCACGTGCCTCCCATGTGAGCTTTTAATGAGCCTTCATACTGTGCGTTTTTGTCTGCCCATTCATATTGATGCTGCGTTTCATGTTGCTTTCTTTAATTATATGCTGGCTGTTGTAAGTGAAATGACAATGCTCCATATATGATGCTTGGGACTTGATAAGAACGACAGCGTATACTATTAACAAATGATGTTTTTGTCACGCGAGTTGTCTTAATCCTTGCCTTTTGTTTTTCTGCTATAAGAGATATCGTGATCTTTTCCCTGTTCTTCGATATTTCAGACTCTTTACACATACTTCACTTATGTGCTTCATGCTTAAGTTGCTTCTATGTGTGGATTGATGGAGAATCAAGTGATTTTCCTCACATCTTTTTCCCTCCTTCTCCATTAATCCATACTTAGAACTCCCATCTGTGAGTGAAACAAAAAACCCAAAAATCGAAACCCTAGTTTTCCAAAAAATTCGTGAGATCTACTAAAATCTACTTCGATTTCATGTGGTTTCCCTTCTATTTCACCTATCCTAGCTGAAATTGAAAAAACCCTAAGCAAAAATCCCCAAATCCGAAAAAGTCCCAAATCTCGAAACCCTAATTTCTACCCCCTTTGAGAGATCTGTCAACATTGCCTTCGGTATCATGGGGCTTCATTAATCTGTAAGTATTCCCTACAGAAAATGAATTTCTTTTTAGTTAAAATTTTTGTCCCGAAGTTTGATGGATTCCTTTCTCCTGTGAGATTCTCTAGGTTGAAAATCCCCTTGGTGATTTGATCCCTTACAAAGTGCAGACGCACGTCTATGTGCTTGGATCTCTCATGGAGGACCAGATCCCTACTAAGGTACCAAGCACTCTGACTGTCTGTGTATAAAATTGATGTTGAGATGTCTATGTTGATTTCTTTAAGTATACCTGATAGCCATGCTAGCTCCTTTACTCCTTCAGTAATTGCATAATATTCTGTTTCTGTGGTAGATAGGCTTACAACTAATTGCTGCTGTGATTTCCAGCTGATTGTGTTTGCTAACATTGTGAAAACATATGCTGAAATTGACTTTCTTGAGTCTTTATCTGCTGCATAGTCTGCACCCACATAAGCACATAAAGAAAAATATTTGCATTTTGTTAGTTCTGTTTTAGAAAAACATAAACCATAGTTAATTGTTCCAGATATATATCTGAGAACTCCCTTGAGCCCTTGCTAGTGTTCTAACCCTGGATTGGCCATGAATTTACTTAGGATACTAATAGCACAGGCTAGGTCTGGTCTTGTGCACAGTATAAGGTACATTAAACTTCCAACACCTACATCATAGGAGTAGTAAGCCATTGCCTTCTTTTCTTCTTCTGTCTTAGGACACTTGTCAGAAACCATATGCAAGTGTGAACCTAAAGGAACTGAAGTAGGTTTGGCTTGATCCATATTAAATTGGACAAGCCATAACTTTTCTTCCCTCTTCTTTCTAATAATCTGCATTCCTAGAAGCTGCTGTTCTTCTCCTAGGTCCTTCATTTCAAAATGAGAGCATAATTTTGCCTTAACCTCTTGAATTTTATTCAAGTCCTTCCCTGTGATGATTAGGCAATAACCATATGAGCTTCGGATGAAGTTCATACTAGCAGCAACCTCATGGAACTTCTTGTTCCATTGTCTAGGGGCTTGCTTGAGCCCATATAGGGATTTTTGCAATAGGTAAACATGGTCCAGCTTGTTTTTGTCCTCAAAACCAATTGGTTGCTTCATATATATGGTATCTTCTATCTTTCCATATAGGAAAGCTATCTTAACATCCATTTGATGGATTTCCCAATCATAAAAAGTTGCTAGGACTAAAATAAGCCTAATTGTCTTAAATTTAACTACTGGAGAGAATATCTCCTTGTAGTCTATCCCTTCCTTTTGTCTAAATCCCTTGGCTACAAGCCTAGCCTTATAAATTCTAGGTTCTGCTTCTATTACATCTTCTTTTAATTTAAACAACCACTTATTCTCAATTAATTTGGCTTTGTAAGGTCTAGGTACTAAAGTCCAAGTGTTATTCTTCATTAATGAAGAGTATTCCTTCTCACAAGCTTCTTTCCAATTTTTAGCATCTTTACTTCTCATGGCTTCATCATAGGTTTCAGGAGCCTTATTCTCTACATTTTCAGCCATGTAACATGCAAATTCAACCATATCTAATTCAGTGTACCTTCGGTTAGGTATGCTGATTCTTAGTTGCCTATCCCTTGTGAGTAGGTAGTCTTGAAGGTTCTCTTGAATGTCATTCATAGGTGGGTTTAAGGCTTCTCCTTCGCTCTTAACTTCTACCTCTTCCTTCCTTTCTTCATACTGTGCTGTGCCTTCTGGAGGCTCCACAGTTTCTAGTTGTGAACCACCATCTTCTTCAGATTCTGGTGGTACATAAAAATAGGCTAAATGTCCCGCTGCCCCTAAATTCTCCTGAATTTCACTATAGAAGTCAGAATTTTGTGAATTCTTGTTCGGCAGAGGGATTTCATCTTCCTTAAAGATGACATCTCTGATAATGATTGTTTTGAAGGTTCCCTTTTGGAACAGTAGGAGCTTATAACCTTTTACACCTTTAGGATATCCTAGGAACACTCCCTTGACTGCTCTAGGCTCCAATTTCCCCTCTTTCTGATGTGCATAGGCTGCACATTCAAAGGTCCTTAGGTGTGTGAGTTTAGGCTTCTTGCCACTCCAAATTTCCTGTGGAGTTTTATAGTCATTAGCAGAAGTTGGGAGCCTATTAATTAAGTAGGCTGCTGTCTTAATAGTCTCCCCCATAGGGAACGAGAGCAACCTGATGAAAGAAGCATGCACCTGGTCTTTTCTAGGAGGGTCCTATTCAATCTTTCAGCTACTCCATTTTGCTGTGGAGTAGCTCTAACAATCTTATGCTTAAGAATCCCATTTTTGCTACAGTATTCCTCAAATTCCTTATTGCAATACTCCAACCCATTATCAGTCTTTAGGCATTTTAATTTCCTCCCAATTTGATTCTCCATAAGAGTATGCCACCTTATGAAAGTCTCTAAAGCTTCATCCTTCCTCTTCATCGGGTAAACCCAACATTTCCTAAATTTGTCATCAATTATAGACATAAAGTACACATTCCCTCCTGCTGTGGGGACTTGAGCTGGCCCCCAGAGATCACTGTGAGCATACACCATGATCTCTGTAGCTCTCTTTGCTCCCTTCTGAAATGCTGACCTGTGGTGCTTTCCTAGCACGTAGGATTCATAAAATTCCAACTTCTGTAGGTTTCCTTTAGGAATTAGTCCTTGCCTAGAGAGATGGAGCAGGCTTTTGTTTCCTACATGACCAAACCTAGCATGCCATTGCTTGGTTGGTTCAAGGTTTCCTATTTTTGAAATCTGATTAATTTCAGTTGTGCCTATTACATAATATAGGCCACCTCTTTCTACTCCTCTAATGATGACTCTTCCATCCCTTAAGATTTCTCTAAGTCTATCTTTAGATCTGATCTGGAAGCCCCGCTTATCAAACAAACTTTCCGAGATCAGATTTCTCCTTATTCCAGGCACAAATCTCACATTGCTTAGGATCTTTCTTTTTCCATCAAACATGTTGATGGAAACACTTCCTATGCCTTCTATCCTTTGCTTCCCAGAATCTGCCATTTTAACCTTGACAGTGACTGGTTCAAATGTAGTGAACCAGTCCCTATGAGGAGTAACATGCATAGTACACCCTGAATCAAATATCCATTTTCTACTAAGGTCCTTACAGTCCTCAGTTACAGCCAGTATTTCATCTTCACTGGAATCTTCAGGTTTTTCAACATTTCCTGAAATTCCACTTTCAGCTGCCTTATTCCTCTTCTTTTTCCTATAATCCTTTGCAAAATGTCCTTCCTTATCACAGTAGAAGCATGTCTTAGCTTTACCCTTTTTCTTCTTTTCATTTTCTCCTTCCTTAGGGTGTTTCTCTTTCCCACTTCCTTTCTTCCGCTTTCCTTTCTTGCTATTTTTCTTATGAGACTTCTTCTCATGATTATTCTCTACAAACATCCCTTCAGCCTCTTTCTTAAATGGATTGACTTCAACTATTTCTTCCATAAGAGAATTTAAAACTCTTTTAACCGTAAGTGATTCTCCACTAGCATGCTTAATTACCTTCTTGAATGCATTAAATTCAGGAGGTAATGCCTTTAAGATAACTACAGCTTGATGGTCCTCACTTATTTTCTCATCTGTAGGTTCTAAATCTTGCACTAGCTTGAAGAAATAATCTAGGTTATCATCTAAGGATACTAAAGTGTTCATTTTGTAGTTTGCAAGGTTGTGGAGAAGTGTCATCTTGTTAGGAAGGCACTTCTTGGCATACAATTCATCAAGTGTCATCCATAGCTTCTGTGCAGTGTTACAATTCTATACTTTTCTTATCACTATTGGTGATAAGTGAAGCATTAACTTGCAATGTGCAAGTCTCTGCATTTTCAACTTCTTAATAAGATCAGTTTCAAGGTCATATTCATCATCAATTGCACCATAGTAGTCATAAGATTCAAGAAGTGCTTGCATATGGAGTTTCCAAAAAGTAAAGTCTTCTTTACTAGAAAAAATATCCATTTCTTTGCCTACCATGATTTCTGTAATGTAAAGAAACTTAAAGAATGCACTCACTTACTGATCTTGAATGTATCATGATACTATACTTACTGACTGATCTTGATTGATTGTTTATGCTTCTTTACTAACTGATCTTGGATGATTCTTGATGCTTCTTTGCTTCTTGAAGTGTCCAAGAATTGTCCCAGGAGGTCTTGATGCTCTGATACCACTTTTTGTTGGGTTTTCTACTGCTTATCTGTTGTTCTTTACTGCAGAAACTTGAATCTGCTATTCTTTGAAAAACAGAGCTTGAAAAACTTTGTTATTTTGCAGATGTAAACTTGCAGAAAAATAAAGAAGACAAGTGTTTTACTTGGTTCGATAGTAAACACTATCTACATCCAAGGTTCCCACTTGATAGTGGTGAGAATTTTCACTAGTA
>JAOQMR010000002.1:26283832-26297244 GCA_027563865.1 Erythroxylum pelleterianum
TGCCTTCTTTCCACGACAGCCACCCTTTCTTCTCTTTAATGAATGGTAAATGACCAACATGCCCCTCCTTATAAGCCGTGAAATTTAACTCTTTAAGTGATGTTCCCAAATTGCCCCTGAACAATTCTTGAAAAAAACTGACATCTTCCTTCGATATTTTGAGCAAGTAAATGACATAATTTGGTAGCACTTCCTTCTAGAGAAGTGTTCTTCTATGTTTTACGTTTCCAACGACACCAAAAACACTCAAATCGGTTCAAAAACGAAGGAATTATGGCCAAAATACTCGTTCAGCTCTTACTAATCTGAGACTGAACATTATCCCAACTTCAATCCAGAAATTGACAATCTTAGGGACTAAATTGGAATTCGATCCCTTTGATTTGTAGCCCCATGTCTCAATTTTATTTTGCCTTAAGAATCAACTCAATCGGAACTCCACAGATCCCGAATTTCTCAAAATACTAAACCATGTTCAGAAAATTATCTAACTCATAACCTTTAACCAATTCTCTCACTTTGGTTCAATCAATCTCTTTCCATTTAATCTCCTAAAAATCATAATTTTCCATGGAAATGTAGCTAAATATCTTAGGAATCCAACACTTGATGTCGGAAGAAGGAATTATAAACAAAAGATTGAAAAAAGGGTCGGATCAAAAGCAAAATAACAGAGCTTCAATTATACATATATAATCGAATTTATCAAAAATCGTAACTCTTGATCCCAAACTCAGAATTTGACAAATTTGGTATCAATAAAAAGATCAAAGGAAACTCAACTTCCATGAAGGCCAGAAAAATCAATTTGGCTTCTAAGGAAGTCAAATTTCCAATCAAAGATTCTGTTCACTAATAACCATGCTAAACAGTAACAAAAACTTCTAAAAATCATAACTCCACTTTCCATGGTCCAAAAATTGCCTACTTTACACCAATGGAAAGATAAAAACATAATCTAAAACTTTCATGTAGAACACTTACTCCAATTCAGACTAAATCCGTACGACGAGTGGCCTCAAAACCTAGTACACGCAAACTTACCCTTAATATCATTTTCCAAAAACAAAGTAAAATAACCTTATCTTCGGAAAATCATAACTCTCAATCCCGACATCGAAAAATAGCATACTTTATGGCGACAAAAAGCTTTCAACAGACACTACAAGTTTCATGTAGATCATTTTCTCAAATTTTGCCTAAATCAAAAAGTCAACTTTCTTACTCTAAAAAGTCAAACTTTTCTAATTTAACAACTTTTCACACTTTCTCTCATTATTTCTTAATTTCAACTTCTATTTCAATCAACTTATTCACTTTACTCTAATAACCCATACAAATCTACTCAAATATCAAATTCATCAAAACTAATCAATTCTTTTCTCATTAATTTTCTTAAAACACAAATTCATCTATAACACAATACATATACAAAAACACTCATTTAAATTCATTTTTAATATTTCTAATTTTCACCAAAAGTTCGGGGTCCAACAAACACACTCTGGTCACTATGAGTTTTTAGTCATGCCCTTTGGCTTGATCAATGCTCCCTCTACATTCTAATCAATAATGAATAATTTATTTCGACCCCATCTTCGACAATTTATCTTGGTTTTCTTTGATGATATTTTGGTGTACAATCCTAACCTTGAGTAGCACAAAGAACTCTTAAAGATTACCCTCACTCTCCTCCAAGGAAACTATTTTTTCGTTAATAGAAAGAAGTATTCCTTCGCTCAACAAAGAATGGGATTCTCGGTCATGTCATTTTTAATCAAGGAGTCGAGGTAGATCCAGACAAGATCAAAGCAATTGTTGACTGACCATAACCCCAAAATGTCAAGTAGTTGAAAAGATTCCTAGGACTCACTGGTTACTACTGTCGATTTGTCTAAGGTTACAGAATTCTAGTTCGTCCTTTAATCGAGCTTACCAAGAAAGATTCTTTCAGGTGGAATGAGGTGCCTGCTGAAGCTTTCTTTAAACTCAAACATTTACTCACATTTGTACCTATTTTAAAGCTTCTAAAATTTTTCCAATTATTCACTATTAAATGTGATGCTTCATCATAATGGGTAGGAGCTATTTTATTACAAGAGGGCCACCTAATTGCTTTTTACATTAAGGGATTTTCTTTCTCAAACAGATTTAAATCTACATATGATAAGGAGTTACTTGCATTAATGTTTTCTTTGCAAAAATGGAAGCATTATCTTTTAAGGAGGTATTTCTTTATAAAGACTGATCATTGCAGTTTGAAGTTTTTATTGGAGCAGAAGATTGCTACTAGTGAACAACAACGACTTTTAATCAAACTTCTGCCCTTTGATTTTACTATCATATATCTAGATGGAAAGGATAATATTGTGGCAGACTCTCTATCCCATTGACCTCATTTTATACAGTTATCAGTAACTTTTTCAATAGAATTTGATAAGCTCCCGACACTCCTACAACAAGACTCCGTGAATACAAGAATTATAGAGCAATTACAGAAAGATCCCACTTCTGTTCCTGATTATTCTAGCCAGAATGGACACCTTTATTTTTAAGGAAAGCTTGTCATCCCAACTGATTTTCCTTTAAGGGAGAAGCTTATGGCTGAAACACATGATACCCCTTTTGGTGGATAAAGAGGATCTCTCAAAACAATCAAGAGGCTTTCTGTTGGGGTGTTCTGGCCAAATATGCGGAACGAAGTTAAACGTTATGTTCAAAACTACTTCATATGTCAATGAAACAAGTATGAGACATTATCTCCAACGGGTTTGCTTTAACCACTGCTGATCCCTCAGAGGGTATGGGAAGACATCTCGATGGACTTCATTAATGGATTGCCGAAATCCAATGGATATGATACTATTTTGTTTGTGGTAGATCGATTATCTAAATATGCCCATTTTGTGGCACTAACTCACCCATATTCTGCAAAAATAGTTGTTGATGTGTTTTGCAGGAAAATTGTTCGGTTATATGATGTTCCAAGAAGCATACTATCAGATAGGGACAGATTGTTCACCAGTTCCTTTTGGATAAATTTTTTAAGCTTAATCAGACAAAGTTGCGAATGGGGAGAGCTTACCACCCACAATCAGATGGACAAATGAAAGTCGTAAATCATTGCTTGGAGGTTTATCTCAGATGCCTTGCAAGTGAGAAGCCGAAGATTTGGAGTCGTTTCTTGTGCTGGCCAAAATTTTCATTCAACACTAATTTCCATATGGCGACAAACATTACTCCTTTTCATGCTGTGTATAGTCGTGACCCTCCCACCTTACAAGTGTATTGTCGCGATGATACTCCCATAGCAGAATTGGAAGAACAATTTGTTGAAAGGGATGCTATATTACATGTTTTAAAGGACAATTTACTCAAAGCTTAAAATAGGATGAAGGCACAAGCGAATAAGAATCATAGAGAAAAATCATTTGAAATTGGTGATGTTGTCTTCTTACAAGTCCAACCATACAGGCGACATTCTTTAGCTAGGCGTATGAATGAGAAGATTTTGCCTTGGTTTTTGGTCTTTATAAGATTCTCAAACGTTGGGGTCCAGTAGCGTATGAACTAGAGCTCCCTGCTAACGCCAAGGTGCATCCTATTTTCCATGTCTCACTACTAAAGACAACTCTCCACCAATCCCCCAGCTCCATTATCTTTGAATTCCTATTGGGAGTTTGATGTGGAACCTCAAAAAGTATTGGCTCACCGTTGGATTAAGCATGGTGATGAATTAGATTCGGAATTGCTCATCTTTTGGTAGAACCATCCTTCTGAAGATGCCAGTTGAGAATCATATGACCTATTACAGCAATGATATCCCTATTTTTACCTTGAGGACAAGGTGACTTTCCAAGGGAGGGGTACTGATAGACCACTAAAGACATACTTTTGCAAGAAGACTAAGTCAAGAGTAGAAAATGTAATTAGTTGGCAACTATTAGAGGAAAATAGGAAGATTTGGTAGTTTTAGATTTTCAGTAGAAATAGGCTGCTTGTTAGTTTCTGAATTTCAGTAGAAGTGGGTTACTTGTTTTTATCTACAATTAGGATTTATTATTATTTACAAATAAGTCTCTAGGAGTCAAGTCTATACATTGGTCTATAGTAATTGTCATTAGGTGTGCAATCTTTCTATTTTTAAGTATATTCTTAGAGTTTAGGCAGCTCAAATTGTCTTTTGTTACTAGTGTGGTTATCTGTGAAATTCTCCAATACTCTCTATATCAATTTACTGTGAAATTCTCCGATACTCTCTATATCAGTTTACTTGCATTCAATAAACAATTGTATTTTTCCTTTCCAAACCGTATTCTTTATTTTGTTCTAGTTCTACCATAATATTAGACGGAAAATCTTTAGTAGGAAAAAGTTCAGATTCTCTGTCCGGTATTATTACGTCTAATCTTGTTGAATGCTCAAAATGATATTATTTTGGGCATTTTAGAGGTTACCCAAAACTACTACATTTTAGGTATTAAACAGGATTAGCCATTAATATTTAGCAGAAGATCTTCGGTGAAAAGGAAGCAACAGAAAAAATTAAGACGGGCAGCCCCACCAGACGCATGGCCGGTTCCCCCATTCTGAGACGTCGTAATTAATCATAATACTCCTGCCAACCATCTCACAATTTTCGTACGAGAGAGAGGAGAGAGCGAGAGCAGTCCTCTGTTTGGAACGTGCAAGGAGGAAAAACAAGTGGCGGCAAGTACTAAAGGCATTCATGGCACTAGCAACAGCAAGCAATTACATCTCAGTTTTCAATTCATGCCTCTGTGGTTCCCACAAAATTTCTTTATCTCTTTTAAAATACAGCCAGCTGTTCTCTACCTCTAGTCCCCACACTCATTACTTACCCACCTCCCTCTCTCTCTCCCACTTCTTCCTTGCTTTCACATTCCTTGCTTTCACATACTCTGAATTCCAAGCTTCAAAATTTCTTTTCTCTTTTCCCTTTATTGTCCTCCATTTATGCTTCTCTTCTGTTCTTTAACTGTTTGGTTCTTTTGGTAGTGACAAAGGTGGAGGCATGAATAAAATGGTGACTTGCAACATGATTCTACTTGAACTGTTTCTGTTGCTTTTGAGTGAGTTCCACCTCTTATTCTCCGTTCCTTTAACTTGGTTTGCTCGTTTTAGCTTGATCTGTGAGCTATCTCTCTACTTGTTGCGTATTCTGGACTTCAATTTGTCATCTGGGTCTTACTTATATTTTAGTGTGCTATATCTTGGGAGGTATCTGGGTTTTACTCGTCAACTGGGCCTACTCGTTTCGTCTCAGCTCATTATCGTTTAGCATCATGGCAGGGTTTGTTTGCATTCACTGTTTCTGTTGGTTTATTTAGAGACTGGACAATGTGATCTTGTGAGCTTTCGTGGGATTAGCATTTTGAGCTTCTTTTCTTCTGATCAGTTAATAAAGTTCACGGTCATTCTTTAGATTGTATTGATCAATAACTCCAGGATGCTATTTTTAGCTTAGAATGCTAAACTGCAACCTTGTTGGTTTAGACAACGGTTGCAAATCAGTTTTTCTGTAATGGGAATGTGTTAATTTTGTGGACGAATTGCTGTGAAAGTAACTTCTAACAGCCTCCAATGCATCTCAGTGGTATTGTGACATAGAGTTGTTTGAAGAAGTTTTTACACAGTTCTGAAAAAATATGAGACATGTAATTTAATATTCGATTTTCAGGACTATTAAATATATTCGGGTAATATATTCCAGGAGATCTGAATTTGGTGATGTATTTAGATACTTCTACATTCTATATAGACTACGATAAAAAGAATTGGGTTGAGATATATGTGGCATGCGTATGAGCATTGGCTGAAGCTGTTTTTTTTTATAGAAACCACAATGCTCTATCTTATGGTTGACCTTTTTGGTAATGTGGCTGGGAGTACGTACTGCAGCATGTCACTCCTGGCATTCTTGTGTCTTATGAACTAAATTGATGCTAAGGGATATGATGATTTTTTTTTAATTAACTCACTGATGGTTCTCTTATAGGTCTTAATGGTTGCTACTGCAATTCCTTAAACCACCTTGGAATCTCTGTGTCAACTGACAGCAGATTGGATGCATTTCTTCCTGTGATCTCTCCAGACACAGCTCCTCAGCCCTTAGTTCCTTTTATTGCACCTTCTCCTTTATCACCTTTCACAAATGCTACTATTCCAAAATTATCAGGTTTTCTTTTTCTGTTTTAATTTTGTAACATTAATCTCATTACTAGGCACTTAATGTGCGAAACTACTTGTTGAACTTACTGCTATCCTCTTTTTTACAGGAGTATGTACATTTAACTTCACTGCTGCTGAAAGATTGATGAGTATGACATCAACTGATTGTCACGAGTTCTTTGCACCATTGTTGGCTAATGTTATATGCTGTCCACAATTAGAAGCAACCCTTACAATTCTTGTTGGACAATCTAGCAAAACGACCAATGCGCTTGCTTTAAATGGAACTGTTTCCAAGTTTTGTCTTTCAGATATTGAGCATGTTTTGGTGGGTCAAGGTGCTGAAAATAATCTTGCGAAGATATGCTCAATTCATCCCTCAAATCTTACAGAAGGGTCTTGCCCGGTTACAGATGTTACCGAGTTTGAGAGCGTGGTAGAATCTTCTAAGCTCCTTCATGATTGTGAGAAGATTGATCCTGTGAAAGAATGTTGTGAACAAGTTTGCCAAAATGCCATTTTAGAAGCTGCTACTGGACTTGCATCAAAAACTTCTGAACTTTTGAGCAACCATTCATCAAAGAGTTTACCTGGACACTTGAATAGGGTTGGTGATTGTAAAAATGTTGTACTGCGATGGCTAGCTAGGAAGCTTGACCCTTTACATGCGAAGCAGGTGCTCAGAGGATTATCCAATTGCAATGTCAATAAAGGTGAATCTAAACCATACAAGTGTGGTTAACTAACTTTATTTACAGTGACTGGAAACTACTAGAATGTTTCTTGAGGTTTCTTTTATTTTTGAGAGCATGCTACACCTACATGGACAATGTAGAGAAGATCAATCATCAGCTGTCATGTTGAAGAAAATTGCTTTATGTCACCATTAATTGAATCTATTGACTCAATCATGTATTGTCGGAGGTAGGAGATAAGGAATAAACAGGGGAGAATGGGGAGAACATAGTGGGAGAGGAAGAACTTGTTCTTTACATGTGAAGAAAAGGAATGAGAGAGTACATGGTGCTAGTATATGTTAGAAGCATCAAGTGACATTGAAATAATGCTTTATAGTACAGGCTTCCTATCGTATTTTCTGGACATAAATTTAGTTGTATGTCTAAAGAATCTCTTTGAAAGTAAGATCTTTGTTGATCGCTGTTAATTGCTGTACATATGGGTGTGGACATTTGTCAGAAACTACAGTTTGTTTATCTTATCCTTTATGCATATATTGCTAACATTGTTCTTATAGACTGCAAATTGACAAGTGTCCTGCATATTGTTCTGATTATATATTGATTTCATCCTGCAATGCCAGTCTCATCAGCTGACATTATTGATCTCTTGTTCTTTTTGTCAATATTTCTCTTGTTCTATGTTTTTCAGTTTGCCCTCTGGTTTTCCCTGAGATGATACATGTTACAAAGTCATGTGGAAATGGTATAAATAAAAAAACAGAATGCTGTAGCGCGATGGAGAGCTATGTCTCTCATTTACAAAAGCAGAGCCTCATAACCAACTTGCAGGCTTTGGATTGTGCTAGAACACTTGGATTGAAGCTGCAGAAATTAAATATAACCACCGATGTTTATAATCTTTGCCATATCACTCTCAAGGATTTCTCGCTGCAAGGTTGGTGTTATATTTTCTCCCCTTTAGTAAATCCCCTCTTTCTTATTTATCTGTTATAAAATATAAGTTTTAATCCTTTAATTCTTTTTTTTTGTTTTAAGAAGAAACTAATCCTGGATTTTATTGTCATTTTGCTCTTTTGACATGGTATCGATGATCAATGATTGAACTGCATCAGTTACTAAACAAGGTAATTTGGAGACTTCATGAACTTCTATATTACATTTCTTTTCCATGCAATCTATTGTTTACTCATCAGGTACCTTTGAGTAGCATTTTCTGTATGTCGATTTTCATACTTAGAGTCATCTTTTCTCTAGATACATTACGTGGAGTCATTTAGTTGTTCTCTAGTAAGTTCTCCATATAGTAGTGGGGCCACATTAGGGCCAGTAGAGGATATCCCCACATGTTTAGGGCCCCTGATTAGGATCTTATGTTCATTATACTTTCCTCTCAAGTTACCTCCTGGTTTGCTAGGAGTATGCTTCTTGGCCGTAGGCTAATTATATCCATGTGATATGTATCTTAAGGACTAATTATGAGTCGATCAATGTTTGCTTTCTGCCTCTTTTTGATAGAGTAATGTTTTCCATAGTATCTTAGTCTGTCACATATTTGCCTTCTGGTCGTGCTTAATCCTATATGATATGTTCCAATCTTAAATGGGGCAAATATATAAAGTTCTTCAGGGTTTTTTTTTTTGCCAAACAAAGGCATATATGCCTATGACTAATTATACGGATATGTATTTGGTCTTTGAACCCTCATTTCTCCCACATATTACCATCGCCTTTCTTTTTAGGCACCTCTTTCCTGTCTCCTGTTCCTTCCCTTCATGCTCCTTTTCTTTTGAACATAACTTATTTATCGTTTGAGGGTGAATGCTGATAAATCATTTACTTATCTCAAAATAATAGTCATGTAATGGAGAAATTTTGTTCGTTCGTAATGCAATCACATCAAACTGGCCTTCCCAGAAGAAAATGGCGATCCATAATTTGAAGGTGAAACATTGGTGTTATCGCTCATAGACTGACACAAAACTACACCCATAGTGAAGGGAAAATGAAGAAAGAAATACGAGTAAAAGCAAAGGAGAATATGTTCTTTGTCAAACTCAACAAAGTTATTGCCAACCTCAATAAAGTTACGCTGTCACATTTTGTGTACCATTAATCTTCTCCAGTCACAGTAGAAATGTAATTTCAGACAATTTTTCTTTCCCTTTTCCCTTGGGTAGTTGGTACTTATAGCTTAGTTTCTGATGGGTTGGAACTTTCGTACTTCCAATAATCTGCTTCATGCCTCGTGTCATTTTGGAACAGAGTCTGGATGCCTCCTACCAAGCCTTCCCTCGGATGCAACATTTGATAAAGATACAGGAATCAGCTTCATTTGCGATCTGAATGACAATATTCCGGCACCATGGCCCTCTTCATTGCAACTGCCTGAATCGTCGTGCAATAAAAGTATGTCTTTCAGTCTAATCCTAGAAGAGCTTTTGATCTTTAGCCAATTTCATTGAGATTAACATTTTGACTTTGCAGCGATTAGAATTCCAGCACTTCCTGCTGCTGCAACAAATGCTCAAAATGGTGAGTATCATGGAGTGCCCTTTTTTTCTGTTACTAGTTTCCTTGAACATTAACAACATAATTAGTTGGTAGAGAATTCGCTAGGTTATGCTAAGCACATTAAAACTTGCTTTGGCTCAATATAAAACCCATGACCATTACTATATTTCCGAGAAAATTTTGTGGTGTTCCATTAACTTGTGAATTAGAGTGGTGGCAGTTGTGAATCTACGCAATTATGCAAATAAATCCATCTGAGCACAAGAAAAAGGGAAACTAAGAGACCTTATGAAAAAATAATCCACAATTTTCCAGCTTTTCTCTTGGTCTGATAGCTTAATTGCCATGAGGATAAAACATCCTGTCTAGTGTCTACATCTAATCCATAAGGAGCAGCCTATTTTACTGAAATGAAAGAGGCCTCTACATGTTCGTTTCATTAGTTTTTCATATTGCTTAATGTTTCTGTGACAGGTCTTTTCCATGGAGACGTGATAACAAATATGCTACTTATTGCGTCCTTGGTAATCATGGAGATTTTATAGCCTTATTTGAGCCTACGTCCTCTCATATGTACATTGCCATAGTTTTCTCTCCAATTTCGTTAGTTGAGGTAGAGAATGAGTTTATCATATTGAGAGCTTTTTCATACATCTGCCCCCTAGAGATCCAAGTGTGGTTGGGTGGGGCGTTTGTGTCCTGAACTGAAACTTAAGTTCAGATTACTGATTGTATAAAATTTTTCATTCATGCGCGCTTTTCTAATAAAATTTTGTAGAGAAGAAATATGTAAAAACTTCAAGCATTGTGTTTGTACTTGGAAGTTGGAAAGACTTAATAATATAATTGTCATGTCTACCGCCGTCTGACTTTCTTTGCTTACCCTTTTGATGGTAGAAAGAAATTTTCAAGAGCCGGTAGCAATTTGGGTTAGTCTTCCAAGAAAATGGAGTCGCATGCACATGAAAATTTCGTATGATTAGAACTGTTGCTTCATTAGTTGCGAGACATGAATGGTGG
This sequence comes from Erythroxylum pelleterianum, assembly GCA_027563865.1. Lineage (NCBI taxonomy): Eukaryota > Viridiplantae > Streptophyta > Magnoliopsida > Malpighiales > Erythroxylaceae > Erythroxylum > Erythroxylum pelleterianum. Next base: position 26,294,257 of record JAOQMR010000002.1, read on the forward strand.
AGTGAATCCGAGTTCCAATAGGTAAAGCTAAGCTGTAAGTGACATTCCCTGCACTAACTAAAGGTCTGAAAAATGTAGAAGTGTTTGATTCCCCAGAACATGCACACTATGTTGGCAATATTATCATAATTTGACACACACCCCATCCGCCATATGGCCATATGATTCTCCCTATGATTAGCAGCTAACTGTTTCATCTAATACCCAGCTTTACACATGTTCAACTGTATTAACCAAATGACTGCTTCCTTATCCTTGAGAACTTGATCAACAACACCATACTTGAACCCCTAGCTAAATATGGCCCATGCAGTGGTGGCAAATCCTCGTATATCACCCCAAACGGAGACATTTTAATGGCTGAATAAAAGATGGTATTAGACAACCAGTCAGCTAGCAACAAATACCTGGTCCATTGCGACGGATAATCTCCAAATATACAAGATGAATACATTCCCACCATCCTGTCTAAAAGTTCCATCTGGCTATCTAATAAGACTTTCGCCAATAAGATGAGTGAAATTTCATGTCAATATGAACAAGAGCAAGGATCATTCTATCAAGTCAAATTTGATTTAAGAAATTGAATAAAAATATACAAAGAATAATATGAATCGCCATACTCAACAAAAAAAAAAAAGAAGGATTTGAGAGTAATAAGATTTTAGGGTTTGATTGCCACTAACAAGCTAGATAAAATTACAAGTTTTTGGACAATCTAAAAAAAGAGTTTCTCTAAAAGACTGAAGAAACCTCTCTAAGGGTTTTGATTGATCATAACAAGGATAAGCCTTCTCTTTACATCTACAAGATAGCTTTTTATATGCTTATAATTCTAAGAACAAAAAAAACCCCTAAGAACTAGAGTCCAAAACAAAAGTAATAACTTTGACATAATATAATTGTGAAATAAATAACTTTGAAAGATAAATCAATCCCTATCTAAGCAAAAGACTGAAATTAAAAAAACTAGCAAACTCATGTTTCTTATGCCAGTCGAACTTCCAAAGTTGGCATTGATTTTGTTTTAGCACTTATAGTCCTACTTCATGTTCAACACCAGTTTGAAAACTGACCAACTTGACACTATTATAGGGTTTGTATTCTAAAAGAAGAGTCTAACATGGTATTATGTAAGCTTCATGTTGCTTAATTATTTAATGTCATCCAATGTTCTCCAATTTAATCCTATGTTCTCCAATTTTCAGTAAATTTTGGCGTTTGATTTGAATTATTTACAACCCTATCCAAGCTCCTTTCCACGTTTCCATAAAATAGAAGATTGTGTAGCTTGAGTAGATGCCTAATTATCATCATTGTCCTCCTCTTTAAAAGGATCTATCCTTAAGTCAACATCGTCATAGACTTGTTTCAATGATAATAGATTAACAATGATCGATTGTTCTTTTATGATAAATGAATATCTGCTCTTGTACCCATCATTTATATCTCTCCTATCAAATTGCTAAGGATTGGCATAAAAGGATGTAACCCACTTATATAGGCACCACATCGTATTGTGCCCCATCCTTGTACCTCTCTATTGATAAAGAAATCAACAATTTCTTTGTTAGTCTAACCTTCCCACTCTTAGTCAATCATTGTAGATTGTAAGATCTAGGGTGTTTTGTGGTTGGCAATCCTAACTTCTTCACTGACTCCGCACTAGTTACATTCATACAAATCACTCTACCTATGATTGTACTACACACTCAATCTTTTATGGAATATCTTGTATAGAAGAGATTGTCCCATTGCTTATTCATATGATCCTCTCCCACACATATATTCAATGCCTTCTTTGTGACCAACATCCTTCCTTCTTGGGGTTTCTCTATGTATTCATCATCAGTGGCATCCTCCAAATTGGACATATTTTCATCTTCCTCCTCTTCACTTTGAAAAAATATACTCTCCATCCTCCTTCAACATCATCACTTTCTTGTTAAGATATTGTGGAACTATATTTCCTCTTCCCAAAAACTTAAATCACTTGACATCTTGATTCCCAATTATTAAAGAGGAATCAATGTTAACTTTTTTTCCACTTAGGGCTTGCAGTTTCAGTGCGATTGTTTCATATTTAAGCTTTAATGCTTTTTCATCCTTTTTACTCCGTAATTTTCTCCAAGATGAAGAACTTTCACTAGAAACACTAAGATGGTTTAAAGGACTTTTTAAAATTTGTCCTTATACCTTCACGACCATATGAAATTCAACCTTTAATTCCAATAATGATGTAAATTTGATAACATTGACAATATATGGATTTAGTACAAAAATAAAAAGAGCCCTTGTTGCTTCTCGTTCTTCCTCCACATTTGACCTAATTATGGCAACTTCCATTTCCTTAAAATGCTCCTCCATACTCTTGATGCCTTGATTTAATGTTTGCAACCTTTAATAGATATTCCTACAATAGGACATTGGTATAAAACATCTCTTCATCACTAGTTTCATCTCCTCCCATGTCTTGATAAGAGACTATTGTTTCATTCTCCTAGTGAGGATTGTTGATCCCACAATCCATGACAAAATCAATAATCTTCACAGTTTTTAGTTTAACCCTTTTCTCCTCAAATAAGTTATAGCAATGAAACACTAGCTGTTGGGCCCCGACTCGCAATAGGCATGTTTAAATTACTTTGAGGTTTAATTTGATAATTTTAACTTTTGGTTGGAATAACTTGAGGAGTTATTGCTTAAGTTATGAATACAAACTTATTCATGAAAAATCGTTGCATAAATCATACATCATATAGATGTCTTGTTGCCTAGCATGGCACTTTCTTGTAAACTTGTTTCGAAAACCATGTCCGAAATCATAATTTCATAAACATATAAGCTTTTCAAAAGAAATGTCATAAATCATCACATATTCGCATATAAACATGTAGCAATTTCATAAGGCACTCAATGCAACATTGATGCAACAATTATGATGCAATATAAATCATAAAAGTTTTCTTGGTGTTAAAGAAAACAAAC
>JAOQMR010000002.1:26317355-26331195 GCA_027563865.1 Erythroxylum pelleterianum
ATAACGGTTCCTTTGAGAGACGACCCGAGGTTCAGCTTGCTGCAATCTTGGATTTATTTTTATTTTGACCGGTTTTCGAGGTCGATTAATTTAATCGAGCGACAAAGCCGCGATCAATCTCCAAATAATGAATATATTGAAATTTCATTTGGAGAGGATGAGGAATCTATATAGGGCAAGAGATATGAAGAGGAGTCTGACTTTGATTCTAATTCTTAAGAAAAAGAAGATGATGATAATTTTGATTTACAATTAAATGATAATAGCGATTAATTTGTGTAAGTAACAGAATATTATATGAATAGATTTATTATTACATAAACAATATTTTGTTATGTATTTAATTTATATTGTTATATTAGTGGAATAATCAATAAAATGAGAATTTTAGGTTAAAAATATGCGACAGAAGAGAAAAAAGGGTATGTTGCGACCAAGGCTCAAGTTATCACCATTTAGAGGAGTCAATGTATGTCTAGGTGAAGCATCACATTATGTAGATTCCATAGAATCAGGTGTTGCATGTCCAGCTAGTGCACATCCAGATGAGGCATCACCTTCCCCACCTACATTCCCTAAAGAGTCATATTCCCTACCTACTACTACACCATCTAGCACCCCTATTACATCTGGACTATTAGATACTATCGATGCAACATCTACTCCTAGACCAGAATCTGAATCTATACTGACAGAGATATCAAAGGTAGACATTACAAATGAAGGAGGTGACCTCTAGCCTAGCTAAGGGAGTTCATGGAAGAATTTACATTACAATTGTCAGCGATCTGTAGTGAAATTCTAAAAATTTTGTAATACATGATAACACCATATGTTTATATTGAAGTTATAGGTTTTAATTTGAAAATGATCTAAAATGGCTTATATATTAGGTTGTTTCCATTTAGAATATGCTCCAGAATTATCTTATCCAAGTTCAAGGAGAAGATAAAACTTGAGGGCTATTATGAAAGAATATCTCTCAGGGGAAAAAAGACTTTTATTATCAGGAGCTCGAGATACAAAATTTTTCAAAATCTTTTTAATTTATCTAATTTTATAAATTAATTAGAGAAATATTGTAGTTTATAAGTACTTATAGTATTTTTTTCTTATTTTTTAGAAAGATTTTTTTTGGGATTCAAAATTTGATGTTGTCATTTATGATGTATGGTAGAGTCGTGCTCGTGCATGTTGTAGAGACTTTGTTGTTTTGATACACAAGAATGGTGTATGATCTTCGCATATATCTGAAGATATATGGAGTCGTTAGTAGCAGTACTAGGCAACACTCGAGGCAATCTCCATTTCAGAGCACAATTTTGGAAACAGACGAGGAGGATTGGCTGGATAGAGTCTACCTGTACACACTGAAAGATCTATAACCCATCAGGAGCATGTAGGGAAACGTGTAAATATCTAAACTTTACACTTATATTTTGATTTTTGTACTAATTACTACCAATTAGATTTCAATGTAATTTGATGTATGAAATTTAGAATGAAAATATATGTATTATGGAGAATGATAATTTTATAAATGTTTGTTGTCATAAAAGACTGTGTTGTTAAGAAATTTTTTTGTTGTCATAAAAAACTGTGTTAGTTTTTGCACTTGATGTCACATTGAGTGTTGCTTTGTCTCACTAGCTTTAATAGCTTTCATGCTACTTGACCCAAATACATCTCACTTTACCTTTGCCCACATTACAACCTTGAAAAGTCCTTTAATCCATGATTTTGAATGTAAACATTAGTGGTGGAGAAATGAAATGATATGCAAAGTTGTAGAATGACATGATCATGAATGGTGTTGAGTATACCTATGGATATATTTTAGTTAAACACATTTTCTGAGTCTACCATTAGATTGCTTAGTTTTTGAAGATGATGAATGTTGATTCATCATGAGTAAAAGATTGGAATGTTGACTTCTTGCTATGATTTTTGAAAGTCATTCATCTTTGCTTATGATTATATAATCTTGGAACATATGAGAATTGAGTAAATGTTTTTGGGTCTTTGAGTTTAATTTTAAAGTTTTGCCCTAGGACGACCAAAAGCTAAGTATGGGGGAAATTGATAAGTGTTTAATTGATTATGAAATTATTCCATAACACTTAGCAATTAATGAGATGAAATTGCTCAAGATACTCACTTTGACTTATATGTGATTTTAAGCACAATTCGGAAGCAAAGAAGTTAAAATGAGTTGAACCACAATATTTAGGCCATTTTTCGAAAATTAATACTCACTTGTCTTCATGGAGTAAGAAGAAAAAAATTAGAGCAAAAGAAGACAAGAAAATGAAAACACAAAGAAGAAGAATTAAAGTTGCTTATGACATGTAGTTGGAAAAATAGAGAAGTGGAAAATGTGTGCATACCATGCATGTTTTAATGTGAATTTAAATGAGTAATGCTAGGATTATGGACAGCTATGGCAACAACAATTGAAGCAAAATCACGTAGCATGCAGCATGTGGAAAGCAAGCAAAGTGTGTGTGTTTCATGTAACAGATGACCAATACGACAGTGAATAAGCCAGTAGCTGGAAGGGAAGGAACGATGAGGCATAGCTGGGAGGTAAGGAGCAGAAAACGCAGCGCAACATTGTCAAAGAAAAGAAGAGCAAAACATAGAGGCACGAGTGAAACGCTACAAGAGAAACATCGTAGCAGTTGGGAAGCAAGGGGTAGCACACGTAAACGTAGACAACGTCTTTGTTTCACGCAGACATGTGTACATGTAGAAAACGTCTAAGTGAAAGTGGCAAGGGTTTTAAATAAGTGAACAGTAGGTTTGACCAAAAACTAATTAGAAAAATAAAGACTAGCGAGAGGGAGGCAGTGACTTTCAGCATGCACAATTTGAGAGTAAAATAGGTGTTTTCAGTTGAAGGAGTTTGGGAACTTCAGGTGCTTTGGGAGAGCGTGAAGATGGAGGTAAGCTCTCTACTATGAGGAGACCCATAGAGGGGTAACTTCCCGATGCTAGTTTGAAGGCGACATCAACGCCTATGACCCGGTTAAGCATTTTTTCTTTGTTTTAATTTTTTCTTTCTCTCTTTAGAAATTAATCGTGTTATCCTATGTTAATTGATTTCGGTTTCGTGTATGCATAATCGTATTCTCGTTATTGTTCGATTATTTGTGTATGAACCCATTGGGTATTGTGAAAAGATGATTTGAATGTGTTCATTAGATCGTTTATTTACAAACCCATTGCTAGAATTTTGATATAATCCGTAATTATTATATTTGAAATTCATGTGTAGCGAATAATGATTCGTAATAGTTAAAGATAACATAATCTAGGTTAAATGCTCATCATATCTGGTTGTTGACTTGATTAATCGATTTTTCTAATTTGTAATGCTACTGCCTAATTAAATCTAGATATCGTATCCTAGGTTATTCGGTAGTTAGGTTTAATTAACGATCGTATCTTGATTAAACGCTACCTAAGGGAAAACTCGAGTTAATTATTAACCCACGATTAATAGTCTTTAGGAGAGGTTTAAGAACACCAAATCATGGAAATAATGTTTAATTAGGGTGGAGGCCAAGATTGAACCAAAGAACCGGATTCCCAACGAATTCACCGCTTTCTTCATTTTTCGTATGCTTTCTTTAATTTGTTTTCATTAGGTTAGTTTTATTTTATTTTCTTATTTCTAAAACCAAAACCCCCTAAACCTAAACACCTATTATTTTCATTTCAATAACTTTACACACACTTTCTATAGGATCGACCTAGACTCACCATCACTACAATAGTAGGTCTAGTTTATTTTGATTAGCATTACGACGTGCTATCAGAAGTCCCTCCAACATTTCACAAGATGTGATCTCCTAATTAAGGGCCCTTAACCTGTCCAATTATCAATCCATAGAAATGCTTAATCCTCATTCCTAACCTTACAAGTGACAGTAAGTTCTAGGAAAGCCCTCAGCTTCAACAATTGAATAAGACACTAAGAATAGTTTTTTTTTAAGAAGGATGGACCATACTGATCCCCTAAAGAATATAACTATGGACCATCTAATCCAGAGAGATTCTTTTTACAAGGGAATATTCCATAGTTTCTTTATTAATACTATTTTATTGAAGGTGCTAACAGAGATCAAACCCAATCCACCCTCCTCCCTTCTCAAGCAAACTTGTGACCATTTAACCTTTGCGAAATATCGATAAGAGTTTAGATTTTCCTGCATAAATATCCTAAGAAGCTTCTCATGTAGTTTTAACAACACTATTAGCTAGTAACATTTTAAAAGACCAATAAATATGTAGGGAGATCAAGACTGATTTGATGAGTTATATCCTTCCACCAAATAATACAACTTTATTTTTCCATATACTTAGTTTCTTCTAGATTTTCTCCATGAGGGGATAACATTTAGAAAATTTTATTCTAGTAGTGATGGGGAGACCCAAGTAGGATAAAAGGACTTGTTTTCTTGTCATACCAGTGATTAGGGATATCCTTTCCTCCATTAGGTTGGTACTAGAAGTTAAGATAAAGTAACTCTTACTAAAATTCACTTTCAACCCAAAACATTCTTTAAAAAGATGCAGCGTAGAAATTAGGAATAGACTTATAATGAGCCTTAGAGAATAGTAGAAAATCATCTACAAAACACTAATTTATGAGAGCAACTCTCCTACATTTGTGATGGAACTTAAATCCCTTATTGCTTCTAACTTTATGAACTATCGGCTAGGTCAATACCTTCATACACAAAATAAAGAGATAGGAGGAGATGAGATCCTTCTTTCTAAGATTCCTATCACTTTTAAATGGACTTATAAAGGTATCATTTACCAGGATTGAGAAAGACAAGGAAGTTAAGTACTCCTCCAGATGTCAGATCCTCTGTACCACTTAACCTGTTCTAATCCTGTTTCTGCCCTAAAATGACATCTTCTTGGGTTTATTTACAAATAAAATGACGTCGTTTTGAGATGAAAACAAGGTTGGAACGGGTTAAGTGATACAAAAGATAATAAATTTACTACAAGAAAATCCCATCACTTGCATGCATAATGAAAACCCATTCCACGTAGTAAAAAGCCATTTTAAAATCCACTTTAATGACACATTTAGGAGAAGAATTTTTCCTCTAATAACTAGGCCCTCTTTAGTATAATGTCATTCAAAAAGCATATTTTATTTCTTTACTCAAATTTCCATCTGAAATTAAGGTAAATAGTTTGTACCTAACTTCAGTACACAAGGAAATAAAGTGAATCGTTATCTATTTAATTGCAAGCCAAGGAAAATAGTACTCCCTATTATTCAAAATAAGTGTCGTTTTAGAGATATTTTAATTATTCAAAATAAGTGTCATTTGTGACTTTTTATGTATATTTATAATTTTACTTTCAAAATTGCCCTTTAATTTCTCTCACATCTTAATTACACATATTACACAGATTATATTTTCAAGGCACTTTAACATATAATTAATAAGGGTATATCAGATATTTCATTAATTTTCTTAATAAGTGTGCATTCCTCTAAAACGACACTTATTTTGAATAAGAGGAAAGTATATGCTAATGCTAGCGTTAAACGCTAAAAATCGGAAACATAGTAACTAATAATTCCAGTGCTTTAAAAGCTAAAGGCTGAAATCCAAACTTACTATTTTGCCATCTAAAGAATATGAACATGATCAAAACTTAAGACAACAAAAGCTTTCATGACCAATATGAAATAATTTCCATGTATTAGTTTGTAATTAAACGGCAGAGTTCCAACATGTTAGTGTCTCTCGCAAATACTCAAATCATGTTGAAGGATATAATTTTGTTAAGGAAAAAAGTTAAAATTAATTCCCGCAACTGTTGGAAGAGATGCCCGATATTGTTGATTCTGATTTTGATAAATAAATCCCTCCCCGTTCAGACAATATCAAAAGCTGTCGCTACCGACTAACGTACGAGTGTCACTAGTTATGGGGTCTCATTCTCAAGGTAAACTCCACGACTCCAATCTGTCATCCACTTCCCTAAAATCAGAGATTGGACATGGTGAAGTAAGCTTGGAGCTGGAAAAGGTTCTAAACGACTTTCACTTGCCCTGCCCCAAACGACTCTGGAAGGCATCTTGTATCGAACTTAAGCTTCTCTTCCGCCTTGCCGCACCCGCCGTTTTCAGCTATGTCATCAACAATTTCATGTCCCTTTCAACACGAATGTTCGCCGGCCACGTTGGCAATCTCGAGCTTGCGGCTGCTTCTCTTGGAAATAGTGGTATCCAGCTCTTTGCATATGGTCTAATGGTAGGTAACGCCCGAATAATTAAAATTGTCAGAGTTTATTTAGAAAAGATGAAACGATGTCCTTGTTTGCCCTTGTAGCTGGGGATGGGAAGTGCAGTGGAAACTCTATGTGGCCAAGCATATGGAGCTTACAGGTACGATATGCTAGGCATATATCTTCAAAGAGCCACGGTGGTTCTAACTCTGACAGGCATACCATTGATGGTGATCTACCTGTTATCGAAGCAAATATTGATCTTAATCGGCGAGCCAACAAATCTAGCCTCTGCAGCTGCAATCTTTATCTACGGTCTGATACCGCAGATATTCGGATACGCTGTTAACTTTCCAATACAGAAGTTCCTGCAAGCACAAAGCATAGTGATCCCAAGTGCTATTATATCAGCAATAACACTTGGGGTTCACCTGCTGTTGAGCTGGGTGGCAGTATACAAGTTGGGTATGGGGTTGTTAGGTACATCTCTGGTGCTGAGTTTGTCGTGGTGGATAATAATTGTGGCTCAGTTTGTTTACATAGTGAGGAGCGATAGGTGCAAAGCGACGTGGAGTGGTTTCACCTTGCAGGCCTTCACCGGGTTGTTGGAGTTTGTGAAATTGTCGGCGGCATCGGCGGTGATGTTGTGCTTGGAAACCTGGTATTTTCAGGTGTTAGTGTTAATTGCTGGATTGCTTAAGAACCCCCAGCTTGCCTTGGATTCTCTTGCAGTGTGGTAAGAATGTATTTCCTTTCCTTTTTCCTTTTCTTCTCACATGTCAACACATTGTTGTACTCTGCATGCATGTTCAAAATTTTAGTTCAGTCTTCATATTTTTTAATGTGTCAAAAAAAAATCCTAAGTTTTTTTAAAAGATAATTAATAACTTATTATCCTATAAAATTTTCTGGATTATTTCATGTTTACTCAAATTTGATTAATGAACAATTCTCCATTCTAAAACTTTAGATGTGCATAGTTACTTTGTTGACCAAAACGTGGATGATGCATTGCTGCCAATAACTCCATCTGGAATGGAAAAGAACACAAAAGTAGTAAAGAGTTTTGTTGAAATGTTCACTTTTTTGTCATTTGTGGCTATATTGAAAGTTGATGACCCTGGCAAGCAGTGCCTAGCAGAAACAAAAGTGGCTTTTGTTTTCTTTCGTTGGAATCAAGATTCGGCTTTTTAGTATCTCTTAAGTATCCAGACATCATTTTCAATCTTATCCCTTTATGTAATTGCAGCCACTAACGTATGATTCCAATGACAACTGACGATATTTCTGTCAATACACGTTTTGCAGTATGGGTATATCTGGATTGTCGCTCATGGTCTCAATCGGTTTCAACGCGGCAGCAAGGTTAGAACCTCTTCCATGTTCTTTTTTCCTCAAACCTGATTACACATACATTATATTCAATGTAACATTTTAGAAGATCATAGTAGATGATGTACAGTTACAATAAACCAACAATGAGTTTTAGGATATTCTCAGTAATGGTTGGTGCCAAGTAGAATTCTTAACTAGATATGGGTTTTAGAATTCTCAGCGAGATGAATTATGGTGTTTGCTAATTGATAAAACAGTGTGAGGGTGAGCAATGAGCTAGGAGCAGGAAATCCAAAGGCAGCAGCGTTCTCTGTGGTTGTAGTAACTTCGGTTTCCTTCATAATCTCTCTGATTGAAGCTGCCGTTGTTCTTGCTCTACGACATGTCATCAGCTATGCCTTCACAGCCGGTGAAACCGTGGCCCACGCTGTGTCTGAACTGTGTCCACTCTTGGCTGTCACACTCATACTTAATGGGATTCAACCAGTTTTATCTGGTAATTAAATTTTCACTCGAGCCGCCCAACTAACACGAAATGGTTAGACGTTACAACCTTATAATTACTCCTTACATTGTAGGGGTGGCAGTTGGGTGCGGGTGGCAAGCAGTCGTGGCATATGTTAATATTGGATGTTATTATGTTGTCGGTGTTCCAATTGGTTGTCTTCTTGGCTTCACGTTCGATCTTGGCGCTAAGGTGAATATATATATATATATATATATATATATATATAACCAACAAACATTAACTAGTCTTGGTAGCTTCAAACTAACATGTATATATGAGATTGCGTAGGGAATATGGATAGGGATGATTGGTGGAACACTCATGCAGACCATTATCTTACTATGGGTGACGTTTCGCACTGACTGGAATCGAGAGGTGAGTTACGTCTCTTCCATGCCTTCATAAATGTTGAATGTTTATACATATATTGGTGAATTTTTTGTTAAAACAGCTATACGAGCACATCAGAGACGTATTTATTTTGTTCATCAATAACAAAGGACAAAATTGATGAGACTGCATTTGATAAATGACTTTGCAGTCGTCAATCTCTAACGTCCACGTCTCTGTCTCTGTCCTACGTATCTGGACCACTTACAAGTAAATGATTGACTTTGGCAGGTGGAGACGGCGAGAAAGCGTTTAGACAAGTGGGACGAAAAGAAGGAGCCACTTCTCCGATGAATGCACCGCTAACCATGGAGAAGATGCGACCATCAAATCAAAATTTGCGTCACATCCCGGTCCTAAGTTTACATAATAATGCTTATATCACTCATGATATTGCGACTTTGATGCACCCTTTCCTTTAGACAATGTCTTTGCGTTATCTTTTTCTTTTACTTTCTAGTTTTAAAAGTAGCCAACAAACCTCCGTCGTATCTTATCGTGTAAGGCCTGAGGATATGCACATATATTGTTGTGGTTTGTAAAAATGTCATAGACTCAATTAAAATAAACAAGATAGACTTGTGTTATTAAAGGAACTTAATATATATCTTGTCGAAGAGAGAGTATCAATTAAACTCTAACATTTCAGAGAGTACAAATTAAACTCTATCATTTGATAAACGTTAAAATTCAATCCTAAATTAATCGAAAAATTATGACAATGTAACACTGTTAATTTTTTGTTTTACTGCCTAAGTGGGTCTCACACTATCACGTAAGATCTATATGATATCATGAGACCCGTGTACTTAAATAATAAATTTTAAAATTCAATTTCTACAACTCAAGAGTTATGGATTTCAAGAGTTGATAGCTTATTCACGACACGCTTATGTTAGAGATTTGAGTTTCATAATAGATTAATTAATGAGTTTCTTTGCCTCTTACATATCTTGGGATTCTTATAACTGCATCAATATTGAATTATGGAAATTTTAGGCATCTAATTACCAAAAGTCAAGTTAGAATCATAGGTTGGAGTATGAAATCTCTTTCTTTAGCTGGGAGAGCTTGGTAAGTGTTGGCCCCCGAAATTTTTCTTGATGAATAAGTATGATTTAAATAACTTTTGAGGTTTTGATAGATTAAAATGTTGGAGTTATTTAATTATGTCAACGCAAGTAGGATTTATTGCATGGGTTAATAGAATTAAAGTGTTAAGGATATAAGAATGTTCAAGGGTATTTTTGGCAAGACATTTAAGCATAAAAGACATGAGGCTTATAAGGAAAGGCAAAATGGACTTTGCACGCTCATTAAGGTTAGAAATAAAAGAAGAAAAGTTGTCTTGTTCTTTTAAAAGAAGGGAAAACGTGAATTGGGAGAGGAGAAGAGAAAATAAGAAAGAAAGAGAAGAGGGTTTCGGTGCAGATAAGAGAAAAGAAGGAAAGATAGTTATGGTTTCATCATTTCTTAGTTTTTAAGAGAGATTTTGAGGTTGTTCAAGAATGGAAAAAGGTAGTGGAAGAGAAGAGCTTCCATTTGAGCCAAAGATCTCTTCATTTTGTGAAGAATCAAGGTAAAATCATTTTGAATCTTTTGGACTTTTGGAAGGATTTTAGTTCATAGAGTTTAGAATATGCATGGGTTTAAGTATTCTAGAATCAATTTTAGTGATTTTGCATTGTGGAATTTTCAATTGGATTCCTATTGAATGAGGTTTTTCCATTGTTGAAGGAAATCAAGGAAGGCAAAAGAAACATGAGGAGAGGCATTTTGAGCAAGTCTATTAGGCAAGGAATTCAAGGTAGGTACATGTTTATAATAGAATAAATAAGCCACTAATGTTTCTTTGAATCAAGGAAGTTTAATGATTTCAATTGCATCATAAATGTTGCATTTATTGTTCCTTGAATGATTTGAGAAAGTACTACATGTTTGGTATATGAATTGTGTGATTGATTTATGAAATGAAAAATGGAAATGATTTTGAAAGGATATTAAGTTTATGAAATCATGTTTTCGGAAAAATGGCATTTTGGACAACAAGTTTACAAGTTATAAAATATATGTTATGTGGCATAGGACCATTATGTGGAAATGTGTAGTTCGTCATCTTTATGGATCCATCTAAACCATTTTGATGTGCTTATGTGCTTATGATATGTTAACAAGTTTGATGCATACATGTTTTGAAATTTGTAAATTTTGATTAAGAAATTAAGAACGATACAATTTATGACTTCAATTTGAATTTTATATTGACAAATGAACATTTCAAAGGTTTTGCTTTTTTTCGATTATAAACTGTTACCCACAAGCTTTCAAGCTCAACCCCTTTTCGTCTCATATTCAGGTGAAGAAAATAAGGTCAAGTAACCAAGAGTAAAGGAATCAATATACTTTTGCAATGTTTTTGTAAATTAAGATATATTTTTTAAAAGCAAGGCTTTAGTTGCATTTTGAGAATTATTGGGTTTGGTATCTTTTGTTTTTAGATCTTGATACCGATGACGTAATGTAGCTTGGAATGCGGTTAAAGTTTTTTCTGATTCATCTTAGACTGAACCTTTGTCTGCTTCATCTTAGACTGAACCTTCGTCTGCTCCATCTTAGAGTAAACCTTTGTCTGGTTCGACTTAGACTGAACCTTCGTCTGATTCATCTTAGACTGAACCTTCGTTTGATCCATCATAAACTGAACCTTCTTCTGTTCCATCTTAGACTGAACCTTCTTCTGATTCATCTTAGACTTAACCTTCGTCTGCTCCATCTTAGACTGAACCTTCATCTGCTCCATCTTAGACTGAACCTTCGTCTAGTTCATCTTAAACTGAACCTTTGTCTGGTTCATCTTAGACTGAACCTTCATCTGATCCATCTTAGACTGAACCTTCGTCTGATTCATCTCAGACTAAATCACTTCGTCTGATCCATCTACACTTTTAGAAATTCGAGGCTTTTTCCCTTTATATGGAAAAATCTCTATTCAAGGTCTTCATAAAATTGTAGATCTAGAAGTCCTCTTTCAAATCGTCAAGAATGAGCTTAATCCGATATCTCTAGTGAAAGTTATGTCAATTGTCCCAAAGCAGGTTCAACATGTTTAACATGTTTAAGGACATGAACGTGTTTGATTCTTTTGGCCATAACTTCATCATCTGACCTCCAAATGAGATGCCTTTTATTTCTAAGTAAATTAGAGACATAGAGCTACAAATTATCTAAAGAAATATATTTTTAACTCAGTCTCTAAGACTATCAATTTCTGGATGGAATTTGAGTTTAGCGTACTGTTTCAATTTAATAACGGTCCGAAAATGTTTGGGCTATAACTTTCAAATTTCTGAACCGAATTGAATGATTTTGGTGTCATTAGAATCTTAAAAAATGGAGAACAAATGTTCTGAAGAATTTAAATTAAAATTTCGATTTGAGGTTTCTCAAAATCTGTCCTAAAACGAGGTCCAACATATTATGGTATCAGAGCCTACATGCATTTTTGACATATCTTAGCATGCAGCAGTGACAGATTCCTAATCTAAGTCACATGTGTATAAGTCACACGCATGGGCAATTGTTAAGAGTTTGAGCCGATAAAATTAGTGGAAAAAATGATACTCTTTCATGATATGAGAAAATATAAGTTATGGATAAATAGAAATGAGAAATAGTATTTGGGTAAATATGTCAGATAATGATTCAACGTATTTGTATTGGGGAATGCATTATTGAATATGACGTCAATATTGCACTGTGGTGATATACCCTTGAATGTGATATGGATGTGAATGTATTGTCATGGATTGTTTGAGAAATATAGGGATATAAGTATAAATGATGAGATTGGAGTGTACAAGCATAATGCAATGAAAACATAACCTTGTTATGATCTTAAGAGGAGGAAATTGGAACCGAACTGGCTGTTCAATTAATGCGACAATAGTTATTCTTTACCATAAGAAGATATTAGTGAAATGGAGGTCAGAATTTCATAGTGATTATGCATCAATAATTCTAAATGGATTGTGGATATGCATATGGAAGATGAAGGGAAAAAGGTAGAGGAAGAGAAGAGCTTCCATTTGAGCCAAAGATCTCTTCATTTGGTGAAAAATCAAGATAAGGCCATTTTGATTCTTTTGGAATTTTGGAAGGATTTTAATTCATGGAGTTTAGAATATGCATAGGTTTAAGTATTCTAGAATCAATTTTAGTGATTTTTCATTGTGAGATTTTCAATTGGATTCCTATTGAATGGGGTCTTTCCATTGTTGAACGAAATCAAAAAAGGCAAGAGGAACAAGAGGAAAAACATTTTGAGCAATTCTATTAAGCAAGGAATTTAAGTTGGGTACATGTTTATAATAGAGTAAATAAGCCAATAATGTTTCTTTGAATCAAGGAATTTTAATGATTTCAATTGCATCATAAATGTTGCATTTATTTTTCTTGAATGATTTGAGTAAGTGTTACATGTTTGGTATATGAATTGTGTGATTGATTTATGAAATGAAAAATGGAAATGATTTTGAAAGGATATCAAGTTTATGAAATCATGTTTTCGAAAAAAAAGACATTTTGGGCAACAAATTTACAAGTTATGAAATATGTGTTATATGGGTTTGTGGTGGTCCCCTAAGTTAAGTCACGTGTACATTGACCAAGTTAAAGACTTCTCTCGCCTACCCGTTAAAGGCACGGAGCTCCTTCATGGACTCCCTCATATTTACGTCTACGCAAAACCACTATGTGAGATTGTGATAATACGTCAAGTTTATGACTACACAAGACTATTATGAGGAAATGTGTAGTTCGTCATCTTTATAGATCCACCCAAACCATTTTGATGTGCTTATGTGCTCATGATATGTTAACAAGTTTGATGTATACATGTTTTGAAATTTGTAAATTTTGATTGAGAAATTGAGAACGATACGATTTATAACTGCAATTTGAATTTTATACTAACAAATGCACATTTCAAAGGTTTTGCTTATTTGTTGGTTATAAACTGTTACCCACGAGCTTTCAAGCTTACCCCCTTTTCGTCCCATCTTCAGGTGAAGAAAATAAGATCGAGTAACCAAGAGTCGAGGAATCATTATATTTTTGCAATGTTTTTGTAAATTAAATTAGATTTTGTAAAAGCAAGGCTTTAGTCGCAATTTGGGAATTATTGGGTTTGGTATCTTTTGTATTTTGGATCTTGATACCGATGATGTAATGTGGCTTGAAATGCCATTAAAGTTTTGCAAACTCTTATTTTTGTTGTTAATGAAATATGAATTGTGTATGGATGATGATGAAGATTTTGATCATGAATTGTTGATACATACATAC
>JAOQMR010000002.1:26331295-26345328 GCA_027563865.1 Erythroxylum pelleterianum
TGCAATAGATAAAGTGTCCCACATCTCCTTTGCTGTATCGCATCCATGCACTTTATCGTACTCGCTCCTACTCAGGGAACAACTCAAGAAAAACTTCACCTTCGAGTTAAGTTGAAATCTTATTTTCTGATCTGCCGTCCATCTGGTACGTGGAATAAGATTCCCATCATTGTCTACAGGTGTATAGGGTCCACTTTCAATTATTTCCCAAAGATCAATATGAGTAGACTCTATGAACAACCGCATTCTGTCTTTCCAATAATGGTAGTCCTCTCCATTGAACGTTGGGGGTCTAGTGACTGAGGCACCTTCAGCAATGTATATGTGTGATTCCGCCATTTTCTTTTATCCATTCTTTGTTACAGTGATTCTTGGACACCTTACTCTGATACCAATTGAAGTGAATCACACATTAGTATAATGATATTCAAATACACAAGAAGGGAGGGTTGAATTGTGTTAACTTTTTCGTTAATACCCGTTTAAAAAGAACTTAATATTTATAAATGTTTTTCGTTTGAACTTGCGTATTAAGAGTACCATAAAATACAGAAATGAAATATAGAGAGAGAGTTGAGAGATTTTGACACAGTGGTTTTTATACTGGTTCACCCCAAACCGTGGGTACAACCTTCTGAGATTTTACTATCTCTCAAACGGTTTACAGGTATTCTTTCACTGAGCCTCTTCAGGTCTCTTTACAGTCAGTATTCTTTTACGCTTAGCCTCTTTAGGCTATCTGTACCACTTTCAAACTTGAGTAGTGTGTAGAGCTTTGTTACAGAAAAATATTGCTTTCGCAATGTTCACAGAGTGATCTCTCTAGTAAGTTCAACAGTTGAATAGTTCAAAAAGTCTTGTTTGTCTTCTAACTCGACTCATATTTATAGCCGAGTCTTCAACTGCTTCTTGAATAACTGCTTCTTGATTCTTTAAAGAAACGGTTAGTCAGTTGAGCTCTGTAACTAACTCAAACTGATACTTTCGACTTCTTTACTCTTTCGTCTGATTACTGCATCGTCTGCTTTTTGCTTCGTCTTATTTTTGTTCTTTGTTTAGCTTCTGTCTGCTTTTTCTTCTAAGCTTCCGTCTGCTTTTTGTTCTAAGCTTCCGTCTGCTTTTCGCGAATGACTTCCGTCTGCTTTTTGTTCTAAGCTTCCGTCTGCTTTTTGCGAATGACTTCCGTCTGCTTTTTCTTCTAAGCTTCCGTCTGTTTTTTTCGAATGACTTCCATCTGCTTTTTGTTCTAAGCTTCCGTCTGTTTTTTGCGAATGACTTCCGTCTGCCTTTTGTTCTAAGCTTCTGTCTGTTTTTTGCGAATGACTTCCGTCTGCTTTTCATTTTTCCTCTTTTTGTTTGTCGTCAAAATTATTAAACACGTAAAGTCAATTTTGACTTAACATTTATCTCATGAGTACTTAATTATCTTGATGTGTAGGCTATCACCTTGCTATACTGCATCAACACACATCCCAATCCTTGATATGAAGCATCACTATATACTACATAACCTCCAATTCTTGATGAAATAGTTAACACTAGTGCCGTAGTCAACTAATGCTTTAACTCCTCAAAACTCTTCTGACAATTTTCATTCCATTTGAAGACTACATTCTTCCTCAGAAGTTTAGTCAAAGAGGCTGAGATCAATGAAAATCTCTCGATAAACCTCCGATAATAGCTGACCAATCCACTTATATGCCTTGTCCAGTCACTATGGGACCCAGAAATACCAGTTGATCCAGCCAAAATTCATATTTACTAAATTTGGCATATAGTTGTTTCTCCCTCATAATCTATAAAATCACTCTCAATTGCTTAGCATATTCTTCTATGCTCTTTGAGTACCCTAGAATATGATCAATAAACATAATATAAAATGATCCAAGTAGGTCTGAAACACCTTATTCATCAAAGCCATAAATGTAGGTGGGGAATTAATTAACCCAAACGGCATTATTGAGAACTCAAAATGCCCATATTTACTCCTGAACGCACTTTTCGATACATTAGCCTTTGCTATCTTCAACTGGTAGTATCCAAATCTCAAATCCTACTTAGTGAACAGCTGAGTTCCTTGCAACTGATCAAGCAAATCATCAATTCTAGGCAATGGTACTTATTATTCACTGTTACCCGATTTAGTTGCCTATAATCGATGCATAGTCTCAAAGTTCCAGATTTCTTCTTCACAAATAAGACTGGAGCTCCCCACGGTGATACATTGGGTCTAATAAATCCCTTTTCCAGCAACTCTTGTAACTAAGCCTTCAACTCATTTAGTTCCGTAGGTGTCATCCTATATGGAGGAATAGATATAGGAGCAGCACCTAAAACAAAATCGATCGTAAACTCTGTTTCGCGATCTAGAGGTAAACTAGATAACTCAGCGGGAAGCATATCAAGGAATTCCCTAACCGTAGGAATGTCCTGCACATACTGCTTAGTTCAAGTATCTATAATGTGGGCCAGATAAGCTTCACATCCCCCTTGCATCAACCTCAATGCACTCACAAATGAGATCAACCTAGCTAGCACTGCTTAACTAATATCTCGGAAAACTACTCTCGGCTGATTAGGAGATTCTAATACCACCTCTTTAGTATAGCAATTCATGATAGTCCTATGAGCAGTGAGCCAATCCATGCCTAGGATAATGTCTATCTCCCTTAACTGTAGTACAATCAAGTCTGCCACCAATTCTGTCTGATCAATTCAAAACAATCACCTCCTATAGACTTCTCCTATAATTGTGGTACTACCTATCGGTGTACTCACCTCTAATCCATGGTTCAATAACTTTCTATCATAATGCAACCTAGACGCTAGATGCGGTGTGATAAAAGAATTCATAAATCCAGAATCTAACAATGTAAATGCTTCATAATAAAAAATAAGTAATGCACCTATAACAACATCCCGAGAATCCTGAGCCTTCTGTCTATCATGACATACACTCGGGCCTAAGACTGCGGTTAGTTGCTCTGTACCTCAATCCTGATAGAAGGATTCCCAGAGCTCACTCTGCCTCTACTACGGCTTCTCAGTCTAGACCCGCTAGCTCAGCCCAGATGGATAGTAGCTTCACTTACTGATCCCCCTCTCACACCAAACTAGGCTCCAGCAACAACATGACAATCTTTGATTCTGTGCTCAAGAGAGCCACATCGAAAACAAGTTCCTGATAATGTCCAACACTCACCACCGTGCTTCTTCTCATAGTGCTTATAAGTGGGTAACTAACTCACTGTTGCTCCTCTTCCACTACTAAACTGTATAAAGATACCCCTTTGTCTGAACACTGACTGTCTTAATCTAGCTGGTGGTCCAAAAGATTTCTTTTGGCATTTACTAAATCTTCTGCCATAACTATCCTAAACTTCACTAGCCCTTTTTATTCTAGACCCTTGCCAATACTGTGCTTGTCCCTCTCTCAATAGCTGCTCAATTCTGATTGAGGCAGCTCTCAACTCAGTAAAATTGCTTAAGTTGGTGATTGCTATTCTTGTCCTGATCTCCATGTTCATCCCATCTTCAAATCTCCTACACATGTCTTCCTCAGTAGGAATCAAGGTAGTAGCATATCCCATCAGTTCGTTGAACCTTATTTCATACATTGCCACTGATAATCTGCCCTGCTTCAGATCTAAAAATTCCTTTATCTTTCTGCCCTAGTAGATCTTGGGCAAGTAGTTCTCCCTGAAGACCCTCAGAAAGTCTTCCTACTTCAGATTGCAAGGCTTGGTGGTACTGCCTGGAGTGGTCTTCCACTATTGATATGCTGGGCCTTGTAGTAAAGAAACTGCATAGTCAAACTTCTCATCCGACTCACAGTCCATTTGATCAAAAACTCTCTCTATTCTCTCAAGCCATCCTTCGTCCTCTGCAGGGTCTGTACTTCAGTAGAAGTCCACAGCCCCCTACTTTTGTAGTTTATCATACCTCCTTTCCCTTCTCTAAAGAATTCTAGGAGGAATTCCCTCAGGTCAAGGTATAGAAGACTCTCTACTGACTCCGACTGATTCTAGGTCAGCTAACTGTCCCACTTGATCACCTACAGCTGATGACCTATAGTAGACAATAATTTCTATTATGATATGCATTTCCTATGATATTTCATGTTTAATATTCCTATACGTCCCTATGGATGCCAACCATGCTCTGATACCAAGAATTGTAGCACCCCACTTTTGCAAGACACGTACCCGACATCCTAAGTGATATCCAAATATGTAATCCACAAGGGTGGCATGCTATAGCACTCATATTCTCTTATAAGGCATCATAAAGAGAGACACAATAATTAAAAATCCAAAATTCCTCATTTCATTTCATAAAAATTGAATATACATTGTAGCTTTACAAAATCATCCAAATATGTACATTATCAAGACAAATTACAGAACACACAACATATATGAGGAATTATACAAAAAATTTTAAATAGATCCTTCGATCTCAGCTAACCGACCTTTGAGCCATTTCTTCTATCCAAAAGTATAACAACTATGCTTCTTATAGAGTCTCTCTATCACTAGTGTCCTCTCTTGGTCCTGAAATGTCAACATTGCAATTTTGATGAGTTTTGCGAACTCAGTGAGGTAACCATTCTCAATGGTTCACTTAATTCATATAACACATCAACATATATATAACCACTAAATTTATGTCATTTCATTTATTGTGTAGTATCACATATTACTTTGTTGTGACCGAGTGCCTTTTTACTAGCTCATATTTTTTGTGGATATTGAGCTTACATCAGATAATGTCCTATATCCCTTAGTGGATACTGGGTACAATAGCAACTGAGCCAGAGGCTTTTATCACATTTTACGCTTTAAGCTCTTTTCACTGGCTACTCCAGTCGCAATTGCCTTTATCTTTCATGCATTCATGCAATGAAATGCATCACATTTACATATTTTCAATAGTCATCAAATTTTAGTTTCACATTCAGAACACATTTATCATCAAACCATGGTCCGGCATTTAACAAAAATGTTGAGTACACTTATTTCAGTCAGATTCACATAAAAGGAGCACTTCCAATATCTTATTCATGCATCAAACGCCTCAGACTTTCAAAATCCGAAATGAAGACAATTACATTCACAAAATAATCTAATACATAATTTAATATAAACAAATAATTAAGTGAGACTGTCCAGGTTACTCGTAGTTTGCTCCAGAAAGCTATTTCCTCGAAGTCTTGCTAATGTTTGGATGTTGTCACTCAATATGCTTTTCTAAATCATGCAATACATACACATTTATACATTTCATAACTTTGTACATTCATAATTATTTATTTATGTGTAAATGTATATATGGAATATGTGCAAGACATGCTCAATGACAATCCCGAGTACATTTCCTTAATACGCATCTCATAACCAATTAACATGATCTTTGAATCATTGCTTAACACCTAGTACACTTTCCTTACTTTAATCACTCAATCCAACATCAACTAGGCTCATTCAAGATCACAATCAAGCCTAAATATCTCATGGGAAAACATTAATAAGTCAATCATCTATAAATAAACATATCTTGAGAAAAAAGGCATAACCTTTTTTGTAGAGACACTTTCGAAGAGGACTTCGAGATTTACAATTTTTTTGAGAGACAATTTCGAATGGGACTTCGAGATTTACAACTTTCGTGAAGACTCCGAATAGAGATTTTGCCATCTACAGGGTCAAAATTGCAATTTTGTGTAAGTGTCCCGTGAATGTTGGCTCAGTGGACATACATCCCTCCAAATTAACATGATCGGGGCTGGGAAGTTTTTTAGACCCAAGAAGGTCCATACAACAGACCTAAAGTCCGTTCAGCGGACAAGTGAGAAACATATCTCACTCAACAACATTTCCTAGAATTTCTACGCATATAATAACATCATTTTCACTCCTAATCTTCCCGAATTCACCTCCTCTAATGCAACATCATTTCATACCAATTCAACCACTAAATTGATTTCATTGAACTCTCAAACCTCAACTCATTTGATTCATCATTTTCAGTAAAACTCATCATTCATGAAATCCTATTCTTTTTCCATAACTTATCTCATTCATAAGTATCAAACAATTCATATTCAACATTCATCATTTCAAGTTGATAACTTCTTTATGTATACCTCAATTTCAGTTCAATATCATCCACACACAAATCAAAATCCACACTTGATCATAAACATCAAAATAGAACATATTCTTATACACTTTCATCATAAATTTTCTGCACATATTCTACTTCATTTTTCACCTTCATTTCATTCCTAACTATCACCTTAATTCATCTCATTTCAAGACATCATAAAACTACCTAATGTATCTAATTCAATCCAAATAAAAAATCATCCTATTTGGATATCTACAGGTCAAGTTGTGGCTAAAATACAGAAGCATATCCAGTAGAAACACTATAGCTAAAATATTCCATCCACTCTCTTCCAATTTTTCCAGTTTTTTATAACTTCCTACATTTTACATCTAACACATCTTGTACATAGATCATCTTTTTCACTTCATTCCTCTTCATTCTCACCTTAATTTACAACTCAAAACATTCACAAAACAAGTCATAAAAGACTATTAATCATAACCATAAAACAGGACATCAACCATGTCCATTCATTCATCAATGCCTCAACTCACATTCAAATCCATTATTACCTTCACTTTACCTCTAAACTATCATCCTAGTTCTCCCCAAAAAACATCTCTATAACAATTTATAAACTATTACTCATTATAAACATTAAAAAAACAAGCCATGAATATATTCATTTATTCATCCAAGATCTAGCCTAAAAATCAACTCCATTTACACTTTCAATCTATCTCATAATGATCACCATAAATGCCTTCATTTAGCCAACCCAAAAATGTCATTAATACACTACAAAGAAAGACCATAAACCTCTTTATTTTTACACCCACGTTACAACATATATGTAGCTCCTTGATCATGATCATTCAATCCCAAATTACTCATCATAAATGTTTCATTTACACTACCTAAAATAATTAAAGCATAACTTCCTTGATTTAGCTTCAAAACCTTCAAAATATCACTTAACCCTAGCTCCCAAACATCATACGATCTTCATCATTATAAATGTGGTAGGGATAGGTCTTTAGTGACAAATAGGAAGAAGATAGCAAAAATGATAGTAGTAAATGGAGGTGAGAGTGTTCTTCAACGTTGATGGGGTAAGAGTGAATGAAGAAACCGAAAATGAAGAAGAAGAAGAAGAAAGCATAAGGCAATTGTGAGAGACAAAACAAAGATGGTCTTTCAAATTGAAAAGAATCATGGACTTTAAGACTTAGCTTGGCAAGTGACACTTGTCAGTTGCCATACGTCCAATTTCTAAGGATTTAAACTAGGTACTCTTATTTAACTAGTCCAATCAATTCCAATTCCTACTCTAATTGTCTCCCAAATTTCAATGACACTTGTCAATAAATCCCAAAGTCATTTATCAAAATTTCCACTGCCATTTGACAGTTAATTCTACTACCATTTATCAATTGTCATGCCACTTAGCGTTTTTCCTAGTCCAAAAATACCCAAAAATTTCAGAAAATTTTCAAATTTCTCCAAAAATTCTAAATCAATACATATGCTCTCCAAATCATTTTTCAACATATAAAAACCACAATTCTGAATATAACCACATTTATAAAATCAATTATACCCGAGAAAATGTCAATGAATGCATGTACAATCATTTTAATGTGAAAAAATCAATATTCACGTGTGTGTGCGTATGGTATATTATGCATGAGCATGAAATTCACTTTCTAATTTCTCAATAAACTCTTATATACATTATTCTAGGATTCTAACCCTTAACATGAGAGAAAGGGATGCTCCATAATAGGTTTCAATTTTTTTTATTTCATTTTGTTTTTGTATCGTGTTTGTGATTACATTAGTTACTTTGGGCTAATGACATATTTTATGCATGATTATATGTTAACATTAGTTTTAATGGTCATATGCAAAATATGATAAAGTGACTGCAATGCAAACTTGGCTTTGTAAATGTTAGGAAACCAAATTTGTTAAGTGAAGATGCTTGCATTTGACTTTAGTGATTTTGTGAAATATTTGCCTTTATGCAATATTCTTTTTTTTTAGTGTGGATATCTTCTTTAATTTTGAATTTATTGAACTTGAATTCATCATTTTGGGATTGCATATGAGGTGTACGCAAGTATTAAAACAATAAAGGCACTTAGGATTGAGTTTGGACCAAATTGCCTATCGTTTATACATTAATCCATTAGTAAGCCCCTCTTAGCCTATTATAAAATTTTATACTTTTTCATTATTAGCCTTTTTTAAAAAACATTAAGCCTAAAAATAAAACCAATTAATTTCACCATATTTCATGATTAGTCGAGCTTCTGCTCTTGACTTGATGTTGTTATATGAAATGTTATAAAAAGAAATAAGTGTGTAGGAGATGCCAATTGAAAAAATTGTATAAAAAAATCTAACTAATGTGTAAAAAAGAAAACAAATTTGAAGATTAATTGACATGAATTCTTCCACTTGCACTTATATTTCAAAGAAAATTCTTTCACTTGAAAAGAATTAAGGATAATGTGGAGATTTCTAATCATTTAGATGATTTACTTACTTTACTAATTATAATTACCTTTATTTTTTCCCTATTTTCTTCCTTTATTAACCTAGTTATCCTTTTGGCCCTATTACAACCTTAGTCAAAGTCCTTTAATTTTTTTCTTGTATATATCTATTTAATTAATGGAGATTATATAATTTTCAAGGTTATGATGTTTCCATTTTCATAAGAACATGATGAGAGTACCTCAACTGAATTTTAAACAGTTGTATGAATGAGTGACCATATACGAAAATTGTCAAATTATAATATTTGAACTTGATGAAGGAGGTAGAATAATGTTTTTATTGTCATATTTGCGTGGTGATCTTTTAAAGAATATTATGTGTTTAAGTTTTGTAATTTAGCTAAGATTGATATTTGTACGTCTGTGTGTTATTAATTATGAAGTTAGCTAATATGTATACGTTGATATTTGCGGGTATCATTCTAGTAAACCTTTACAAGACTATAACTCCTCCACTAAAGATACCTAAGAGTTTAAAGGCATATGTATATGCTAAATGTCACCATATAGCTACAAAATTGGAATTAATTCCTTTATTGTTAGGATTGTTTAGTTAGTTAGGATTTCATATTGTTAGTTGCTTGAGGACAAGTAATAAGTTAAGTTTGGGTAATTTGATAAGCCCATACTTTGCATGTTTGTAGGCATTGAATTAGTTGTGATGTAGCAATTTTATAACATGATTTATGGGGATAATGGACTTGAGCATAACTTTCTCTATAATTGTCTAATTAAGGTGATTCTAGAGGCTTTTTAAAGCCAACTCCTCTAATTACAGCTTTGTGAAATATACAAAACATGGCCAGCATTAGACAAAAGCATAACCCACATTAGAATCATAATGAATTACATTTAAAAACTTCTAGGACACGATTGATATTGGTCTTAAAGTATAACAAGCATTGGTTCTTTTAAGAAAAAATCTTAGGACATATAGAATTACAAGTTTAATCATTTTAGAAGTCTTTTTTTATATAGCCATAACCTATAAATGCTTTCATTAGGGTTCTTTGTGAGGGACTTTGGAGGCTTATGACAACCTGACCGCACGTTGTTACATTAGTCAAAATAAAATAACTAGATTACTATTATAATAGTAGTGAGTCTAGGTCGATCCCACAGAGAGTGTGTGCAAAGTTTATGAAATGAAATTAACAGGTGTTTAGGTTTAACCGGGGGGGAGGTTTGGATTTTGGAATAAGAACAAAAAACGAAACTAACTAATAAAAACAAATTAAAGAAAACATGCAATAAAATGATAAAAGTGGGGAATTCGATAGGGACTCAGTTCTTTGGTTCAATCTCGGCTTACACCCTAATTAAGCATATTTCATTAATTTGTTGTTCTTTAATCTCTCCTAGTAACTATTAATTATGGGTTAATAATTAAACCGAGTTTTCCCTTAGGTTTTTTAAATCAAGATACGATCGTTAATTAAACCTAACCACCAAGCAACCTAGGATACGATCTCTAGAATTAATTAGGCAATAGCATTAAGAATTAGGAAAATCGATTAATCAAGACAACAACCACATATGATGTGTCATTTAACCTAGATAAGTTTATCTCTAATGTGAAGTGAATCACACGTTAATACAATGTTTAATAATAGTATCAAGATACACAAGAAGGGGGGTTGAATTGTGATAATCTTTTTCTTTAAACCCCGTTTAAAAACTTTCGTTTAAAACAAGACTTTGTTCGTTGTTAAAGAACTAATGTAAATCTCGTTTGTAAAAGTTTTAAGACTTTCGAAATACGAAATATTGAAAAACACGAATGATAGAGAGAGTATTTGAGAGAGTTTAACATAGTAGTTTTTATACTGGTTCACCCCAAACCGTGGGCTACGTCCAGTCCTCAGATGACTTTCTGAGATTTCACTAACTTCTCAAAACTTTTACAAGTATTCTTTCACTGAGACTCTTCAGGTCTCTATACACTGAGTATTATTTCACTCTTAGCCTCTTCAGGCTATTTGAATCTCTTTCACACAGAAAATGTTTCAAACTTGTTACAGAAAGGTAATAGCTCTTAATTTTTCTGAACACAGATTTCTCGCAATAATTGCTACGCTCTTGTAATACTTTCAGTCACTTGTCATTTTCATCTTTGATTCTGACTTCTTATTTATAGCCTTCGTCTTAACTGCTTCTTGATTCTTTAAAGAAACGATTATTCAGTTGAGTTCTGTAACTAACTCAGACTGATGCTTCCGTCTTCTCTGCCTTTCGCTTCCGTCTACTTTTCTCTTCCATCTGCTTTTCGCTAGAATTCATTTGTCCTGGTTATCGTCTGTTTTCATTTCGTTTGTTTTGTCTGCTTTTCATTCGTCTGCTTTTTGTTTGTCATCAAAATTATTAATCGTAAAGTCATTTTGACTTAACAATCTCCCCCTTTTTGATGATAACAGATACCTTCATTAGTAACATGAAAAGCTTTACAAAATAGCCAAAAATACAAAGGTAAAAGAAATTCTGATCTGTTCTCTTTTCTTCTTCTTTTCTAGTCCCCCTGTTTTCCATTTCTTCTTTTCTCGGCTCTTCTCCCCCTATTTGTTGTTGATAAAAAATGATTATAAACCAAAATGCTTCACAAGCTTCTTCATCAGCCTCTTCAATTTCTTCATATCTTTCTCTAGCTTATTGACTTGATCCTATAAATTAGGCGAAGTTGCTGATTGTTCAGCTGCATGCGGTTATTCTGTCTCTTTTGGGTTGTTCTTCTTCAAGGGCAACCATTGTAGAATAAGCGTCTAAATTTGGAACAATAGCTTCAATAATTTTGAGGAAAGGAAGTTGAACAGGTAGGCCTGGTTCAGGAAGGTCGAGGTCATCAGGAACTGGTAGTCGTGGAGGTGATCAAGGTAAAATCTCTTCTACTGAAGTAATGTGCCACAGTGGTCGTTAGCACAAAATAGCCTTCACAATAGGCTCAATTAAGCATTCCATATCTGTAACCATTATTGGATTAGACTAACCTTCTATTAGTGTTCCTCCCACTGGATCATTTGTCGTTGATCGGCCACCACTTGTTCCTGGATCTGGATAAATGCACATTGCATTCGCCTTCCTCTTTAAATCACATGCTTCGTCTATTTGACGCACTTCGTCTTCAACTTGATCTAGAGTCAGATCATTAAACACTAGTTCTGGGTGTATTTTCTTCTTTCCTTTATCATAATTGCACACAGTGTAATACGGTGGTTGAATATCAGGCACAACCTTTATCATAGTGCTTTCTAATATTGGAAAGATGGTGTGAGGTGGAATCGGCCTCTTTGTTAGGTATGGTGTCTTCCCAATAATTTTCAAGTGCTTAGAGAAGCTTATGTCACGTTCATCCAACAGATGCATAGCACTTTCATTTACCATAATTAGTTTGAAGTGTACCTTCATTACTTTCCTTGGTTTTTCCCTGATAATTATAGAATTACTCCTCCTCTTCTTCTCAATTTTGACTTTTTCAACCACTCTGATTTTCAAATCTTCTTTCCTTAGAAGGGGAAATGAGTCAACCAGTGCCTCACTGTGTTCTGCTGGCTCTTCCATTTGAACAACAGTGGGTGTAGCCCTCTCCTGGCTATCTATACCTGATTGCGAAAAAGTGTTCACTTGGACTAAACTGAGGTCTTCAGATTGACCAGTTAGAACAACAGTAGAAATGACTTCCTCAAAAATAGGATTTTCATTCACTAGAATAATTTCCTCAATGTTAGCAGTGACTTCTCCCAAACTAACTTCCTCAGCATTAAAGGTATTCTTTTCTTGCCTGA
This sequence comes from Erythroxylum pelleterianum, assembly GCA_027563865.1. Classification (NCBI taxonomy): domain Eukaryota; kingdom Viridiplantae; phylum Streptophyta; class Magnoliopsida; order Malpighiales; family Erythroxylaceae; genus Erythroxylum; species Erythroxylum pelleterianum. The sequence goes on from JAOQMR010000002.1 coordinate 26,343,747, forward strand.
TCTCCTTAGTAAGAGTATCTCTTGTCTGACTGTCTGTTTCCTTAACTCTGGTTTTAATCAGCCTAGGAGTCTTTTGGGGTTGTGACTTCTGCTTCTCAGACTCCAATTTCCTCTTCTGTTCAATCTCTTCAGCCTGTTTGGCTGAATCTTCTCATAAAATTGAAACTAACGATCTCGTTGCTTTAGGTGCTCGTAATTCAGAGTTTTTTTTTACCTAATTCAACTCTCTGGATTGCTTTTCTTCTTACTGTCGTATGGTTCGAACTCTAGGTGACCTTCTAGTTTGTTTTGGAATGTCACTTAGAAGCGTCTCCCCTTTACACTTCAGAGCACCTTCCTCTATAACTCGCACTCTGTTACTCAAAACAACTTTTGATGAACTTTTTCTTTCAACAATCATAGACTTTGTCTCTTTAGGATAAGACTTAGAACTTTTCACGGGAGATTTCTTCGAAGCACGCTCCCCCTCAGTTCTTGCTCTCTTCTGAGAATCCGCTTCTCCTTTGTCCAGATTTCTCATTCCCATTTTTGCTACAGATGTTGAATCAATGTAACTTTTAACCTCTTCACCCTATTTCACCAATCCAGTTGAACACCAGATTCCCTGAAAACTCTTGTCAACAACATTCCATAAGGATAACTATTTGTATCTTCATCGCCTTTACCATATACTAAAAAATCAGAAATGGTAGGTCTATGGGGTGGTGATTCAATAAATGGAATATACACTGCTCATCCAGTGTTGTTACCAGATGTCTAGAACCTGATCTTGGCAAAATACAATTGAACAGTATTGTGAACAAAACCCTTGCCTTCGGCACCAGACTTGATGCCTTTCTCTCCGATGGGTTGTTGTATCCATATAACTGTCGATTAACCTCGTCTTCATTCACATTGAACTTCGTCATCCATCTCGCCTTGCTAGATAACTTTTCTCCAACCGAAGGACACATCGTTACCTTTTCAAGTAAAACCTTCGTTACTATAACAAATATATGATCCACGAACGAGACAATAGTATCTTCTACAAGCTTAACATTCTTCCAGAACTTGTATATCTCTTGGTAGTAGGCTTCTTCCTGAATCTAAAAGGAATTTCTCCAGCCAGCTGCAATTATTTTCGGCTCAATGTCCATGTTATCCTCTTTTAGCGATTCAAAGTTCACATGTCTTCCGAAATTCATTGCTGGCTCCGTTTGGTTAAGAGGCTGAATGAACATTCTTTTGATTTTGAAAGAGTAAAGGTAGATTACAGAAAAATTTCAGAGAGCTTGCAAAATGAACAATTTCTGTATTCGGTAGAAGTTCCAAAGGTCGGTGTTAGGGATTTTAAAGAGAGTTCTAGAATAGGTGTGGTTCTCTAGGTTGTGACAACTTTTCCCTCCAAAATCATCCTTGCAAAGAAGTTATCATCTGTAACCTACTTTTACTAACGTCGTTAACTTCTACGTCCTTCTGTCTTGACTTATGAAATATCAGACGATTGGTCGAATAGCATCACCATGTTGAGGTTTCGTCTGATTTCCTTGAATCGATCTTCACTTAGTGGTTTAGTGAAGATATCCGCCCACTGGAACTTTGT
>JAOQMR010000002.1:26358754-26393660 GCA_027563865.1 Erythroxylum pelleterianum
TAACATAACTTTCTTAACTGATTGCTTAGCAAATTTAGGAGGTATAAATTTAGTAATTTGACCTAGTCCTTGTGGATCGACACTTGATTACTGGAACTAAACCTGTGCACTTGTAGAGTCTATCAAGTTTTTGGCGCCGTTGCCGAGGACCTATGTCAAATATTGAATTTTTCTGAACAAAATTGACTAAGCTTTTCTTATTTCAATTTTTATTTCAATTTTTTGTTTTAGGTTACTTGGTATTTATTTCATCCATAAGTTTGTTCACTATCCTTTGTGTTGTTCATGCAGTGGTGAAGCACAATTTTTATGAAATTTACTTTCACAACCCCATTTGATCCTGAGATCGAGAGAACATACCACAGAAGGAAGAAACAGCGGTTTGAAAATAAAAAGAAAGTGGCAACTTCCAGTGGTAGTAATACAATGGCAAAAGGAGTAGGACCTAGGCTCCGTGATTATGCAGAGCTAGGAATTCAAGAAAACACTTCGGGGATTCGGAATCCGACTGTGGACGCGAACACTTTTGAGCTGAAACCAGCTTTTATTTCTATGGTGCAGCAGTCACAGTTTGGAGGGTCACCAGTTGAAGATCCAAATATGCATTTAACAATTTTCCTTGAAGTTTGCGATACTTTGAAAATGAATGGAGTCACCTCTAATGCTATTCGACTTCTCCTTTTCCCATTCTCTTTAAGGGATAAGGCGAGAGCATGGCTTCATTCTTTTCTAGCAGGCTCAATCACTACTTGGGATCAACTCTCGAGGTCATTTTTAGCCAAGTATTTTCCCCCAAGCAAAACAGTGAATCTTAGGAATCAAATCTCAACATTCACGCAGAAAGATGATGAAACGTTGTATGAAGCATGGGAGCGTTATAAAGAGTTACTTTGGTTATGCCCGCACCATGGCTTACCATTTGAGATGGTTCTTTATAACTTCTACAATGGATTGCTCCAGTCAATGAGGACCTTAATCGATGCTACAGTTGGGGGAGCAATTTTGAATAAAACATATGCGGATGCATACAATCTCATTGAAGAAATGGCTCTCAATCATTACCAATGGTCCAATGAACGAGGAATGACAAAACGCACACCAGATAAGTATGATGTTGATGCTCTCACAATTCTTTCTGCTAAAGTTGATTCCATGACTAATAGGTTAGATCGTTTGAATGTTAATTTTGTGAATGCTAGTAGTTCTACCTCTGCATGTAAAATTTGTGGATCTGTTGATCATTTATCTGTTTATTGTCAAGCTAGTAATCCTTTTGCCCAAGATCAAAGTAGTGATCAAGTTCATGCCATAAACAACCTTCCTCCAAGACCTAAATTTGATCCGCATTCAAACACTTATAATCCAGGTTGGCGGAATAACCCAAATTTCTCCTGGAGAAGTAATCAAAATCCTCCATTTCAGCAAAATGTTAGGCAACCACCTGGATCTTAAAGACCACCTAATCCATCGGGATATCCAAAATCAAACCTAGAAAACATGATGGAATCCATGTTACTAGCCCAAAGACAACAAGATGAAACTATCAAGCAATTAACTTCTAAGGTAGACTTATTGGCTGCTCATAATAAGTTGCTTGAGAATCAAATAACAAATCAGGCTAGTTTATCACCCCCACCCCCACCTGCAAGAAAATTACCTAGTTAGCCTGAAACAAATCCTAGGGAGCATTGTAAAGCTGTGACATTAAGAACTGGAAAACAATTGGCGGAACCCTATGATCTTAGGAATAAGATTGCAAAAGAGAGGATAGTTGAAACTCAGGATAAGGGAAAAATGATAGAAATTGCGGAAGATAATGAAAGAGGGGATGCTGATATTTCTGAGGAACCAAGTTTTCCACCTCCAAAACCATACACCCCACCAATTCTTTTTCCTCATAGAATGGCCAAAGCCAAGTTAGATGCTCATTTTGGGAAGTTCTTAGAAGTGCTTAAAAAGTTGTACATAAATATTCCTTTCACCGATGCACTTTCTCAAATGCCTTCTTATGCTAAGTTTCTCAAAGAAATCTTATCTAATAAGAGAAAGTTAGAAGAGCATGAAATTGTTGCTTTGACTGTTGAATGTAGTACTGCCATTCAAAATAAACTTCCTCCAAAACTCAAAGACCCTGGTACTTTTCAATTCCTTTCCAAATTGGTAAAGTTACAATTAAACATGCTTTGTGTGATTTAGGGTCAAGTGTGAGTTTAATGCCATTATCTTTGTGTTGAAAGCTTGATTTGGGAGAGTTGACACCAACTACTGTTGCCTTGCAATTAGCTGATCACTCTGTTAAATATTATGTTGGTGTATTAGAGGATGTGCCTATTAAAGTAGGTAATTTATATGTGCCTATTGATTTTGTCATTTTGGAAATGGAAGAAGACACCCACACCCCAATCATACTTGGAAGGCCATTTCTGGCTACAGGAGGATGTCAAATAGATGTGAAAAATGGAAAATTATCTTGTGAAATTGGTGAGGATTGCATTCAATTTGATCTTTCCAAAGCTACAAAATTTCCAAGTTTGTCTGATGATTGCTATAGAATTGACATCATTGATTCTATTGTCATTAATAATTTGTCTAACCAGCATTCAACTGATTTTCTTGAGCAATGTTTAATTACTAATGGAACACCAAATGATGAGACTCCAAGAGTGGCCATGATTGCTAAAGCTTTAGCAAATCTCCCTACAGCAATAGAAGAGCACTTTGAAGTTCTACAAATGGATCAACATCAATGTGAAGTGAAAGCACCTGAGGTAGAACTCAAACCTCTTCCTTCAAATTTAAGGTATGAATTTCTGGGCCCAAATTCTACATTTCTTGTGGTTGTGAATGCTAACTTGAATGCTGTTGATACTAAGAAACTTAGTAGCGTTTTAAGAAAGCATAGAAACGCCATAGGATATTCGTTAGATGATCTTAAAGGAATTCATCCTTCTGTGTGCATGCATCGAATCTTTATGGAAGATGACCATAAGCCTACAATTGAACATCAGAGGAGATTAAATCCTAGTATGCAAGAAGTGGTTAAAAAGGAAATTTTGAAACTGCTTAATGCTGGAATAATTTATCCTATCTCAGACAGTAAGTGGGTTAGTCTAGTTCATGTAGTTTCTAAAAAGGAGGGATGATGGTAGTAACAAATGAAAAGAATGAACTCGTTCCGACTAGGACTGTTACTGATTGGAGAATGTGTATTGATTACCGTAAGTTGAATTCTGCAACTCGGAAAGATCATTTTCCTCTTCCCTTCATTGACCAAATACTAGAAAGACTTGCTAGGAATTCTCATTTTTGTTATCTTGACGGGTACTCAGGATTCTTTCAGATCCCCATTCACCCCTAAGATTAGGACAAAACCACATTTACTTGCCCATATGGTACTTTTGCCTATAGGAGAATGCCCTTTGGACTTTGTAATGCTCCTGCTACTTTCCAACATTGTATGATGGCCATATTTTATGTTTTCATTGAAAATATAATGGAAGTGTTTATGGAGGATTTCTCTGTTTATGGCTTGTCATTTGATGATTGCTTGCGAAATTTATCCAAAGTGTTGGCTAAATGTGAAGAGGCTAATTTAGTGTTGAATTGGGAAAAGTGTCACTTTATGGTTCAGGAGGGGATTGCACTCGATCATCTGGTTTCCAATAAGGGTATTGAAGTTGCAAAGCAAAAGTAGAAGTAATTGAAAAACCGTCCCCACCTACTTCCGTCAAAGGCGTGAGAAGTTTTCTTGGCTATGTTGGCTTTTACCGACAGTTCATTAAAGACTTCTCTAAAATTGCAAAAACCTTTAACGCGTTTACTTATCAAGGATATACCTTTTGAATTTAATGAGGATTGCCTGAGTGCTTATTACAGGTTGAAAGAAGCTTTGATCTCAGCTCCAGTTATGCAATCACCTAATTGGAATCTTCCATTCGAAGTAATATGTGATGCCAGTGATCATGCTTTGGGAGCTATTTTGGGACAAAGACAGGACAACAAGCCTTATGCCATCTACTATGCTAGCTGAACTCTTGACGAGACTCAAATCAATTATGCCACCACCGAAAAAGAGTTTTTAGCTGTTATTTTTGCTCTTGAAAAATTTAGGTTGTACCTAATTAACTCTAAAGTTGTTGTCTTTACAGATCATGCAGCTATTCGGCATTTGTTGAAGAAGAAAGACTCCAAGCCACGACTTATCCGCTGGGTATTATTGTTACAAGAATTTGATATTGAAATTAAGGATAAAGCTGGTACTAAAAATGTGGTGGCTGATCATTTGTCTAGAATTACTTTTCTGAATGACGAATGTCTGATTGATGATTCTATTCCGGGAGAACATTTATTGGCTATATCATCTCTTGTAACACCATGGTATGCAGATCTGGTGAATTACATTGTTTGCGGATTATGTCCACCACAGATCACTTATCAGCAGAAGAAGAAACTCATTTCTGATGCTAAATATTATGTGTGGGAAGAACCATTACTGTACAAATATTGTGGAGATGGTATTTTTCGTCGATGCTTACCTGAAGATGAAGTCCAAAGTGTTATTTACCATTGCCATTCAACAGTTTATGGTGGTCATTTCGGTCCAAATAAGACAGCTGCCAAAGTTCTCCAAGCAGGATTTTTCTGGCCCACTTTGTTGCGTGATGTACGAGAGTATGTAGCTACATGTGACAATTGCCAGTGGATGGGTACTATTTCAAAGAGGTCTGAAATGCCTCAAACTGGAATACTTGAGGTTGAATTGTTTGATGTTTGGGGTATTGACTTTATGGGACCGTTTCCTAAATCCCATAACAATCTCTATATTCTTGTAGCAGTGGATTATGTTTTGAAATGGGTAGAGGTCGTTCCGACTTCCATGAATGATTCTAAGGTTGTCATCAAGTTCTTAAAGAAACATATCTTCTCTCGTTTTGGAATTCCAAGGGCCTTGTTGAGTGATAATGGTACCCACTTCTGTAATAAACCCCTTCAGAGTCTTTTGCGGAAATATGGTGTTTATCATTGGATTGCTACACCTTATCATCCTCAAACAAGTGGACAGGTTGAAGTTTCTAATCACGAAATCAAGAGTATTCTAGCAAAAACGGTTGATAAATCATGGAAGGATTGGTCTTTAAAACTTGACGATGCTCTTTGGGCTTACCGTACTGCTTTTAAGACACCGTTGGGAACTACTCCTTATCGGCTTGTGTTCAGCAAGGCATGTCATTTACCAGTAGAGTTAGAACATAGAGCCTATTGGGCTATCAAAACTTTCAACTTTGATATGAAATCTACTAGAGAACAGAGGGCTATACAGTTGAATGAGTTAGACATTTTACGATTGGAGGCTTATGAGAGTTCTTGACTCTACAAGGAAAAGACCAAGCTATGGCACGACAAACATATTACCAAGAAAAGGTTTGTCGAAGGTGATTTAGTTTTGCAATTTAACCCTTGCCTTCGTCTTTTTCCAGGAAAACTCAAATCTAGATGGTCTGGTCCGTTTCAAGTCCTACAAGTATTTCCCCATGGCGCAGTCGAAGTTTGGAGTGAAGTATCCGGAGCTTTCAAAGTTAATGGATAGCGTCTCAAGCCCTACTTCACTGGTCATCCATTAGGTGCCACCACAATGTTGGCACTTTCCGAACCACACGATTGATGATCTACTTTCTTGGTTTGTTCATACCATTTCATGAGCTTTGTTAATATTCTGTACATTTTTTTCATTTGTTAGTTATTTTCATTATTATATTAAAAAAAGAATAGGGTATCATAAGGTTAGACCGTGTAAATTTACACGGACCATGTGATCAATGTCTTTATTCCTCCATTTCCACCCGAAAGTTACACGGGCAGACCGTGTAATTTTACACGGGCCGTGTAACTTCCATCTAAAATTCACATTTTCGCCTGAAGGTTACACAGTCATACCTTGTCTTTTTACACGGACCGTGTACCCTTCAAACATTCCCGCCGATGTTCACACAGTTAGGCCGTATGGTTTCACATGGACCGTGTGAATCGCTTTAGCTGCCTATTTCGTGCCAGTCCTCCCCCTAAATCACTAATTTGTCTTCCCTCTTTCTTTCTTTCTCTTGCCGACTCTTTCTCACAATCCTTACCGACTCTTCTTTTTCCTCTAGTTCTTCACACCAATCTCCATTCCCTTATTGTTTTCTTTCCTTTCTCTCTCCTCTTTTTCCTTCCTCTTTCATCTTTCTTCTTCTCTCCTCTGGTATCGTCCATGGGTCCAAAGAGGAGTCGCTTGCCACTTGGCGCTTCCAGCTCCACCTCCGCACCACCATCTCGCACTTCTCATCCAATAGGTAATTCCAATCCTTTCGGTTTAACGGATAGTGATGAATGTGCTCGTTATGCTTTCTTAAGATTTTGGACACTAGTTGCTACTCGTTATTATGATGAGGATACATTGAATGACCTAGATTTATTAGAGGATCTGTATAGGTTGTTTGATTCAATTGGATTGCGGACCTTTCTAGATGTGCGATGCTCCACATATTCAAATTTAACCCTAGAATTTTTTAGCACTATCTCGGTAGAAGTAATTCAGGGGCGAGATTGTCAAGAGGGAAAAATTAGTTTTCAACTTTTAGGTCACCAACATTCTTTGACCTTAGATGAATTCAATGCCATATATTCTTTGCCTACTGGTTTACATATGAATCATCATCAAGTACCACCTGATTTTAACCGCACTGAATTTTGGTATCGAATTCCTGATGGCCCCTGTTATACCCCAAGCTCTTCGAAAGCCACCTGCATTAAAAATCCAAGTTTTCGTTATGCTCATCGCACTCTCTCTAGTGGGATTTTTGTTCGGGGTGATAGCACTAATGTAGTTAGATCCCCTGAATTGTATTTCTTATATGCGATGCATATTGGTGAACCCGTTGATGCTGGTTCTTTCTTAGCATCCCAATTTCAACGTGTCGCATTTCAAACTTCGGGTGAAATTTCTATCGGGGATTAATTACACCAATTGCTTTAACCTTAGGCTTCGATCCTCTTGCCAATTCTGTTTTTCTTGTTCAGGGTTCTGAGCGCCTTGATTTCCCCGCTTTGGAAGCTATGTATATATGTCGGTCCGTACGGGGACACCATTGTTGGGTGTATCCTAATCAAGTTCTTTTTCGTTTGCCCTGTCCGACCCGTACGACTCTTCGTGACCCATTCAACATTGGTTGGATGCCTTTGGTTGACAACATTAGTTCAGTTAATTCGTTCTTTTATTCCGTTATCTTTTTGTTCGTTTAATTGTCTGTCTTTTTCTTTAATTCATTTGCATTTTCATCTGTCAATTGTGAACTCCTTAGGAAATGGTGTACGCCCGTTCATAACAAGGTTTAGCTCCTTTAAATTGAAAATGCATTACTTAATTTACCTACTGGATAACCCCGTTGCTACTCCTTTTCTGTTACTAGAGAATCGTTTGCTTGCCTTGTTTTTCAATTTCATCAAAAATAAAAAAAAACAAAACAAAACAAAAAAATGACCTGTGTGAACACCAATATTAGCTGAGGTTGGTGGAACGGCACCATCTTCCCTTAAGTTCTTGAATGTATGGAGTTGCTAGTATTGGAAGGAATATCTCCGTTTTGGGTCATTTTAAATTTCCGAGCAATCACACACCTTTGGTTTACCAATTCTAGCTAGCATAAACGACACGGCGTTTGTGCTCCTTAAGTAGCTTATGTATGGAGTAACTAACAGCTGGGAGAGTTAAGTCCTTTATCGGGCCGTTTCATAACTCGAACAACCGAGGGCTTAATTGGTCTTTGCTACCCCTTTGAGATGCATGTTACTGGGGAAATACCTAATGAGGTACCCCTTTGAGATGTGTGTTACTGGGGAATTAGAAAATGGTTTAATAAATCGGTAACCAAGCGCTCCTTTGAGACGAAAGGGACAGTGGGGGGAATGATCCTACTTTTTGATTATTTTCATTATGTTAATTGACTTTTTGAGCTAAACTTAGTAGCGAACGTGAGCGAGGAACCATTCCTTGGAGTTATTACTTGATTTAGTCTCATGCTGCATTTTGTTTTTGTTTGAATTGGTGTCCTATTTGTTTCCTTGCTTTAGTGTTTTTAGTTTAATTTGCTTGAGGACAAGCAAACGTTTAGCATAGGGGAGTTTGATAATTTGTTGTTTTTGTTATTTTCTAAATCTATTTTGTCATTGTTTTTACATTAATTGTTGTGGAATTTCTTTAGTTTTTGGTGAAATTATACTACTCTGGGTATTTCTTTGATTTTTGCAAGTTTATAAAATCACACGGTCTAATCGTGTGATTTTACACGGCCCGTGTAAATTGAAGACAGATGCGCACAAAGTCACCCAAAGGTTACACAGGCAACCCGTGTGATTTTACACGGCCCGTGTAAAGCAGTTATTTCTGACGGTTACGAAGTTTTAAATAGAGGAAAAACAAAAGAAAAAGGGGCGGTTTTTGGTTGAGAAAGAGACGACTTTTACAGGGAGAAAGGAGAAGATCCAGAAGGAGAAAGAGAGAACAAAGATCGACAAATAGCAATTTAGAGATTGAGAGATCAAGATCCAAGACAAAATTGGAGTTCCTTTTTCTTCCTTTTTCTATTTTCAATTTCATCCTTCATATTGATGTTAATTGTTCATTTTGCTTTTATGATTAATTCAGTTATGGACCTTTAAATTTCCTTATTCTAGGATGTTTATTTCAACTTAGGAATTATGTATTAAACCTTATGACTTTATTTCTTATTTCAATGTTGATTAAATTTCAGTAAAGTCATTTCGTCAATTATTGATCTGATCTGTCTAATCTAGGGTTCTGAATTAAATATGGATGGTGTTAAACTAAGAACTGAAAAGTGATGTTTAATATCTGAAATGCTAGATTAGATCTAAATGAATGAATATCTAGAAATAGATTTCTTCGTTAGAAGTGCGGGAAGAATCCAAAGGCGTTAATTTGGTTGAATTTGGTTTTTAATCTAAGAAATTGGTTTAAAAATTGAAATCAACACGTTGATTACTTCGAAAGAATTGATTGACAATAGTTAGTTAATGTACTAGATCGGCGAATTATTTCATAAGGAAGTACATGATTTCTTTGTTGGAATGAATTCCTAAAATATTAGCGAAAATTCCGTTTATCGTACATTGCAATTTCCTTAATAACATAACTTTCTTAACTGATTGCTTAGCAAATTTAGGAGGTATAAATTTAGTAATTTGACCTAGTCCTTGTGGATTGACACTTGATTACTGCAACTAAACCTGTGCACTTGCAGAGCGTATCAGTCTCCAATTATTTTCCTCTTTAAGTTTAATGGCGAGACTTGGTATTTCGTAGTTTTATCAATTTATCTTTTCTTTTTGTCAATTTGTCACTTGGCTTATCAATTGGCTTATCATTTCTTGATTCATCAACTCATGAGTCTATTATTTCAAAGATTATATAGATTAAAAATTATTTAGTTATTATTTTATAAGTATAATATTTCGTTGGTCATATTATTTTACAAAATAATTAATTTACTATATTGTAAGTCTATTGTTTTATTAGGATGTGACATTCTAGAAACTAATTATTATATTATGTTTATCTAAAAGTCTAATATATTTTATATCCTATTGTTTAATCCCATTTGTCTATAATAACATTATTTTATTTTTTTTATTGTTTCACCTTTTTCCTTGCATATCTTATTTGTGCTTTTCATTAGTCATTACAATAATTGTTTAGTATATTTTTTTCTTACCATTAAGTAACTTCACTTTTCGTTAACCTATTATTCACTTATCACTAGGCCAAAGATTTTTCACTTAACATTAGTACTAAGTTGGTCTACTTAATGTTAGGATTAAGGTGTTTTGCTTTCTGCCTTATATATCTCACTTGCTACTACATCTAAGGTTTTTCACTTGGCATTATCCTTGAGGTGTTTCTCTTAGCGTTAAGCCTTAGGTATTACACTTAACATTAGACTTTAGGTGTTATGGGTATTGCTAGAATTAAGATGTTTCGTTTGGCATTAGTTTTAAACTATTATGTTAGCTTTAAATTTGAGATGTTTCATCTAGAATTATGTCTAAGGTAATTAAGGTGTTACATTTTATGTTAGTTTAACATGTTCCATTTGTTAGAAATACAAAATTAGTCTTTTAAAAAAATTAATCGAAATAAGGCTTAAGGTATTGACAAGTTTAGGCCCTCTGGAAATTAGATCTAAATAATCACTTAAGTTTATATATGTTAGGTCTAACAAAGGCCATTATTTTATATGCTTTGAACTCCTAGCATATGCAATTTGTAACAACTTTCTCATCTTGCTTAACAAAAGGATATCTAACTTGACAGCTACTATTATTGTGTCCAACCTTATATAATCCACAGCATAATGTTTGTCCTAGTCTTATTAGTATACTCAAGTTATCAATTTTTTACGTTAAAGCCTCCACCCGCCTACCAGTGTAATGACAATATCCACATTATATATAACTTATGGATTGATTATCCTTACCTACCTAATTATTGGTAATTATTTATGTTCATCTCTGTATTCAATTATATAAAAGCTTTTGAAAATTTTCTATTTAACATTCTCCAGCTATTACATTTATCATCTATTTTGTTAAATAGTTTAAACACTATTGGAAGTTTAAACTTGTAACATTATAGGTAAGCCATAATGTGGCACTTCCTAAATAGATCCTTATATATCTCCCATAATTCATAAAGTGTCTTTTGTCATATTATAATTAGGAAAATGTCATTCATTAACTTACTAGTCTTTTCAAAGGGAAGTACTTAGATAAGAACTTCTCAGCTGGAGAGTCTTATATGTCGATTGAACTTACAAGTAATGACTTCAACTATTGCTTTTCTTGATCCATTAATGATACTGGGAACAACCTCAAACCAATGGTATTGTTGGTTTATATATGCTTATTTGACAATAATTATACATCTATATTTAATATGTTTTTCTGGATATTCTATAGTTTTGTTGTATATTTTGTATTTAATTAGCTCTAAGTGCATTTTTAGGTCATAATTGCCTTCATGCAATAAAAGGAGAAGAATTCAAATGAAATCATGGCATGGAACAAAGATTTGAAGCAACTAAGGACCTACATGACTGTGTATAGTGACTATGTAAGTTTTTATAAATATGTGAAGATTGAAGAATTTTAGTTTTGATCGTGTGGAGTTACATAACTGTGCATGTTAATATACATGGCCATGTATGTTGTGTGTGTACTAGAAATCCTAAATTTTACTATAAAGGGATGTAAGCATAGGCAAATAATAGAAAGCCAATTTTTCAAAGAGTTTTTAGGTTATGAGCAACATTGAAAGGCAACGCTTTTGATCAAGGGATAAGGAAAACACAAAGAATAAGTCTAAAGATCCATTAGATAACAACATCTAATCCAAACTTATAAGAAGATTTATTTAAAAAAGGAGATTTAGAATTATGAACTCTTTGTTTTCTAGTTTCTCTTCTAGTGATTGTTATTGATTTTGTTTTCTATAAGTAACTAAATGTGTTTAGTACTTAAGTGTGATGATAACAATATGTTTTGACTTTTTATCTAATAAAATTGTATTGATTAATTTACTATGATTTAATTATGCATTTTATTCTTGTTCTAGTATATCCAAGATATTAGTGCATAATTTGATTTCGTACGATTGAGATTGAGAAATCCTCTTGTATGAATAGATTTACCATAATTGGAAGGTAACTTATACACATACTGGTACTCCCGCTTAGGCTTACCCAAATAAACCTTGAAAATTGTGGATAAAACCATTAAGAATTTTCTATAGAGTGGTACAAAAAATGGAACAAAAATAAACAAGGTTAAATGGCCTATAGTCTATCTACCTAACCAAGATGGCCTAGGGATCACTTCGATTAACGTAATAAGGTCCTTTTAATCAAGAGCCTTTAGAAATTATGCAATGAGAAAGAAGATTTGTGGTGAAATGGATTCAACTATATTTTTTTGGGGGGAGGGGGTGAGGCAAGGAGCTTGTATCAAAACTAATGCAAATACATCACGAACCTTTAGACAAAATGCTTGTATCAAAACTAATGCAAATACATCACGAACCTTTAGATAAAATTTACATGCCAAATATTGGGTCCAAATAATTGTAAACATATCATTAGTGATGAGGAAATCACACTTTTCTAGTTTAACTAGTGGCATGAATTGGGTTTTTTTGTATAATCTAAGAGAATTCTAATATCTAAAAGTTATCATACCTACTTATACCAAAGTTCATGCACTGGTTAAGGATAATTCTTATTCTTGGCCATTCCACTCAACTAAAGGACTAGAATGAGTCATCAACAACATTTGAAGATATTCTCATGATTCTTTCACTATAAATAACATCCAATGGTCTGTAGACAAACCCCATCAATTCACCTTAAAATCTTACAATAAACTATTGCTTGGTTTGGTACATCCAATGGCTTGTAGACAAACCCCATCAATTCACCTTAAAATCCTACAAGAAACCATTGCTTGGTTTTGTATAGGATACTAACATTAGTCCAACTCATTCATTCATACTTAGCTTGTTGTAAATAGCAAGCTAGGAACCAAAGATTCATTTAAGTTTTATATTCCCAATTTGAATTGTAGCCTTTGGCTTGAAAGAAATGAAAGCCTAACCCATCTATACTTCAATTGCAATTTCTCTTCTCATTTACAAAATAGGATTTTGTCTCTCCTTAAAATACAATGTCATCACTTTGATTGGAAACATAAATCACTTAAGCTTTAAGACTCCAAATCTATAACAAAGGTGATCAAAAACTCTTTAGAATGTCCTTTGAGGCCTTAATCTACTCTATCTAGAATTAAAGGAATAGCAAGATATACGGGGAAGAAGTTTCCAATGTAAGAACTACTCTTTAGAAGATATTAATACATATTATATTTACTACCGTTACAAGATATCTAGGCAAAAACATGAGCTCAAGAATGTGTAGCAAATGGTGCCTTTAAACTATTTAATAATCTTATGGTTAGGTAACTATTCACTTAAGTTAAGACTAAGTTTCTGAATATTGAAATTATAATATTTTAATTAAATTTATTTATTTAAATTAATCTTACTTATTTTAAAAAATATTATAAAATTTTAATTTTTAATTTATTAAAAATATAACTCGAATTAGTTTCATAATTGATTTTTTTGACATGTATGTTTTTATAAATTGCACACATCCATATTAAATTTTTACAAACAAATTAATATGCTTTTAATTAAAAAATAAATGAATAAAAAAATCAGCCAACCACTTATTTGTTATTGTCACGAACTATGTATCCATAAAATTTTAAGGGGTGTTTGTTTCCATTTTTTTGTTTTTGTTTTCAAATTCAATAAAAAAAACTTGTTTGTTTTGTTTTCAGTTTCTATTTTTGATTTTGGTTTCTTCTATTTTTCAAAAATTATGAAAACCATAAAAGTAGTTTTTGTTTTTTTTTTCTGTTTTTTCATAATCTGATTTACTATCATTTAAATATATATTATTTAATTATGAATAAAATTATGAATAATTAAATTCAAGATTTATATTTAATAAATTAAAATAATTTATCAATAAAATTATGAATAATTTTATTTTATTTAATTTTAATATATTTCAAATAAATATTAATTTATAAATAAATGTTATTTTTTAAATTATTTATTTTATTAAAAGAACATAATTTTTTAATAAATATTATATAAGAGATTAAATGAATTTATTTATTTAAAAATAATTTATTTTTAAGTTTTATTTAATATGTAATTTTTATCAGTGATAAAAATATAAATATATTAACATTAACAATAAAATAGGTTTTTATTTGAAAAGAAAAACAAAATCTAAAATCTAAAAACGAAAATTGAAAATTGAAAATGATATCAGAAAAATAGAAATAGAACCATACAATCCCTTAGTTTGTAAAATACTTTACTACCATTTGACATAAACGAACCCAATTTATGTAAGTCTCCATCAATAAGTTTAAAGGCAAGATTAACGATTAAAAAAATATATAATTTCAATTTTAAAATATATTTCAATCTGCTTAATCCAAGTGAGGGGATCATGACAATTCTTACAATACCTTGGTTTTATTTGTGCTTTACATTAGAATTGACCTTAATTGATACTAACAATTAGAGATAACAACTAGACCTACAAATCAACAGATCAAGCTCGAATTAACCAAGCCTCAAAAAAAAAAAATTAAAATCAAAGCCTGAGTCCGAACTCAACCTAAGAACCGACCTTTATTAACAAAATGACATCATTTTTACTGAAATGTTGCTTTACATTTTTCTTGTTTTTAAAATAATTTAACCGAGTCAAACTAGATTTGAGTTGTAACAGACTATCTTAGGAAAGGCAAGCCTAAGCCCAACCCATTGCCATATAACAACATAGTGCTATATATATATATTCATAAGTTAAATATAGATGTTCATTCAGTTCGTTTGAAGTTGAAAGAAAATCAAGTTATATAAGCTAGACACTGAAAGATTACTAGATTACAGGGCTTAAGAGACAAAGGTGCACGAATAAAAACTAAAAGGATGAGGATGCAATGGACTAGATATTAAGCCACTAGTTCAATTCCAGTAACTTCCAAACAGTCAAGATTTTAAATAACAGACTTAGAAACAGGAAAATTTGAACAAAAAAGACCAGAATATGGAGAAATATAAAATCGAAGAAAACTGTCATTTTGTGTACATTAATCTTGCATCCAATCCAAACATCGTTTGCAACTCAGTCACCTAAAGTGCAACGGTACACCCTATTAATGCGTTACCCTTTGTCATGAAACTTCGACAGCTTTCCACCAAAACATGTGCACCTTTGAGATAAAGGTAAAAGCCCACCAAAGCACGTAGAAAATGTTGAAATTAAGTGCAAATCGGGTTACAAACAAAGACAACCACACGAACCCAACCCCAAAAGAGTGAGCGCCAGCAATCACGGAAATTTACCCAAATTGCTTCAGTTATGTGAATCCTCACCATGGTTAGCATTCAGTTATGAGCTTCAGCAGTTCAGTAGCCTCTTTCAATCTTCTTTCTGTGTTTTCTCTCCCTGCCACAGCTCGGGGATTCCTGCACAAGGATAGAAATAATTTTTCCTCAGTCCTCTGCAGGTATGTGCTCATGTTTCACCATAACTCATTCCAATTTACAAGTGCTGTTGTTTACCTCTTCTCAGTGGCTGCCTTCCTCGTTAGTTCTTCTACAAGACTATGCAACCTCTTCAGCAGAGCAGGCGACTTGTGCATTGCATTAACACCTTCATATCTCAAACAGATTTTCTTCAGAATCTCTGACGCAATGAAATATCCTTCTTCCTTGTTCCTGGAAAGTAATTAGGAGACTCGGTTCAGGTGTGGTACAAAGGAAACTTACGCGTGGTTTCTCAATCTGTAAATATGACGAGGGAAAAAACCTTAGCAACTCCCAAAGAATAATTGCTACTGATCCATGCGCATTAATAAGCACGTCAGTTAAATGTGGATAGCAAGTAAGGTTCCGAAGAGTGGAAAGTGCATGCTTTAGGACTTCCTGATCTGGTATGCTTCTGCTGACAGAACGGATCTGGTTCAGTAATTTGTCAATTGCTCCAGCATCCACAAGCTCCTCGCAACATCTCTTGGAATGTTGTGTGGCATGGTCTGTGAGGAGGTGTGATTATAATAGAGTCCACAACGATTCAGAATAGTTTTTATTCATCTAGCTCATTTTTCAAACTATATGACTGAGCTTATTGCACATAGAACATGGTAGATACATCAAGATTTGGGGCTTTAGCAACACTTCAACAAATTGTTAACATTTTGTTGCTAATAAACTCTTTTCGCATAGTTAGAGTTTTAGCTAGCAGCAAAACATTAGTTTTAATTAGAGTGTTGCTCGCTGTTTTGTGAAACACATGACAAAAGACTATAAAATGAGTCTATTTTACTAAACGGCAAGCATTTCCGACCTAATTAAAGCATCATAGTAAAAGGAACTTATAGCACACACAGCACGATACCCTGCACGTCCAATATACCATAAGCATAATCCACTTTGTTTTGAGCGAGTTGTGGCCTCAATGTCCTAGCATGGTTTATCAATGATTCAGAACAAAGAGTTGATGACTTCCTCAAAGAAATAAGTGAACAATTGGTGAACACGATCTCTCAGAGGAAACAAATACTGCTGTTTGTAACAATATTTCCATAGAAATTTACACTAATAGGACAAGTGAAATCCCAAAATAAGGAGAATTTCTTACCCAAAGTTGCACAAATATGAAGAATTCCAGTAACCCTTTTCTTGCTCTGTAGTTCTGCAAGTGCCATCTTAAGTCTGTTAATAATACGCATGCTGTCATCCACATTTTTAGCAGAATTTTGCATTCTACACCGTAAATCTAAAAGCTGCCCTCTTGACTCTTTCCGCACAAGGTAACCTCTCCAGTGTGACTGCATAAGTTACAATATGATAAACCATGAACAGACTAACTTGGGCTAAGGATATAAACAGTTGAGGAAATATCATCCAACCACGCATGAAAATGAACAAAATGAGTCAATAGCCTGGTAGGCTAAACAAGCCTTACACCCAACATAATGCAAATGATGAAAGAAGTTACAGACCTTTCCAAGAAAACAGTAGATTAAAGCAGACCTCATACATTATACTGCATTTACATTAGACATAAACTAAAGGAAAATATATTCAGTGGTCTAGTATGTTGAACAGCTTTTGTAATATTGTATAAAGACCTCAACAAAGGTAGTCCACTCTTGTTGAAACTAAGCATGGTACACGTCTGAATGAATGCTGCTAAACATGATCATAGAATTTTGAGATCTGTTAATCTTACTTGAATGACAACAATAAGTTTCCTGTGCCTAATAGCCTTTTGCCTACCAAACCAACCTCGAACATGTGACTGTATAACAATTGTGAATTTTGCTCTTTGTTTCAGCTGTAAAATACTTCTCCACCACCGCTGTAGCTTCAAAACTGAAGACAATATGGTTTTCAATTCAAATCTCTGACTTAAAACAATTGAGCTTTCGAAGTTGGAGCATGAAGTGGCAGTTTCTTGAAAATGAAATGTCCCTAGAAATAGAGACAACATAGTTTGATCATGTTAACAGAACCATAATTGATTCAACTTCAATAGATAAAATTTTATCAAAGAAAAAAAGCAGGTGAATTAGAGTTCACAAAAAATACGGGCAAGATACCTAAGAGCTTATTTCGAGTAACTTGACCGCGGACAAATTGCTGAACTCTAATCACATCACTTTTTTTACTACAAAGTGCATTCCAACTATTGAAACACCGAATAGCACTTTGAATCTTCACTACAGCTTCTTTTAGCAACAGAAACCTCTTCCTTTTCAGCCAAGCACAGCAGTATCTCTGCAATCATTGAAGTAAAATAATATACTTGGGGAAATTTTCACTTTAACCAAATAAATGAGATAAAATGCCACCCCATGGAAAGAGGTAGATAAAATTGGGATCACAATACAGCCTTCTCCAATGTCCCATTTTGTCGAGATTAGGACTAGTAATAGGCTAATAGCCAATATTTCAGTAGAAAAAGAACAATGATAATTATTTGCATAGGTTGATTTCCAGTTATCAAGTGATCATTAAACATAGTAGCAGTGATCGGACAACACCTAGAAGCAAGTGTATGTTGTCCAATCAATGAACGGTAAGAATGTTGAGCAATCATTTGGTTTCAAGAATCAAACATTTCATCCCTTCTAGATCTTTAAATAAAATCTTAAATTACATTTGCCTTGCCCATGTATAAAGAAGAGATATGAATTGTCTAGAGAACCAAGGATGCTGAGAGAAATTGGCACACGTCAGATGTTTGGTTTATAATACTAAATAAACTACAAATGATATGAAAATTCAAGACTTATCCTTAAACAACCAAAACCAGTTGAAAAATAATAGTCATAAGCAATCAACAATAAAGCACATAGTTGAAAAGATAATCATTTTGAAATGCATCAACCTTTAATGAGAAAAAACTCTCCTAAAAATATATTGCAGGTAAAGGTAGGAAATATTTCACATGAAGATTCTCATAAAAATGAAAGGAGAAACTTTACTTGAAGTAATATAATGAGATGTCTACGCCTAGAAGTTTCTCTTCTTATAATCCATCCACGTAGATGACATTGAATGATGATGGCTGATCTTGTAGCAACTCTTTGTTGTTCACAAGCCCTCCACCTCCTTAAACATCGGAAATAATTTTGGATTCTTGTTGTTGCTTGTTTCAGACATAAAAATTTCTTTCTCAATGACCAACCTCGATAATGATTCTGTATTTTGGTAGCAGCCAGATTCTGGTGATAGGAAGACCTGCTCAAAATAAAATATCTCCGATAAAGCTGAATTGCAATAGCTGCTTCTGTCTGTGTATTACAGAAACCATTTACACATGAATAAAGTTGTTTATTTGAGTAACATCATATTTGGACCTTGCTAACCAGGCACGAAAAGATCCTTGAATAACAGTGGCTGCATTGGCAGTATCAGGAATTGTTGCATTATGATTTCTATTGCTTGCTTTCCATCGTCTTCGACCCATCCAAATCCTTGCTGCTTTCTGAATTAGCACAGCTGATCTTCTTAACTTAACAAAGTTATGCCTTTCAACAATATACTTGCCACATTGCTCAGCAATTTCAGACTGTTTGAACCTTTCTGGATGATGGAAAAATAAACCAAACTAGTGAACAAGGAGAATTGCTAATAAAAACATATATATTTGAAATTATACATTCTGAGAATGATAATTAAGTGAAGGCATGAAAGTCTATCAATGACCACCCACTGATTCCAATCTTGCTACAAGTTTCTATGATAATTGAGTCAAACACATAAGCCATAAAGTAGCGACAAATAACAATTAACCAAGTTCTTAAGCCTTAACAACCAAAGATGAGTGTTTGAAGGTTTTCACGAATAAACCAGCAAACTTAAAGATATAGATCTTTCTCCAAGAAAGTTGAACAATAAAGCCAGAGTGAGTAACCATTTTGTATGTTGGTGCTGATATTTTCAGTTGAGTTGTTCTTGGAAGTAGTAACAGCAGGCTTCTCAATGAGTTGGCTATTTCGCTCTGCCATATCTTGCCACCAAGCCTTTATGGCCTTGAACTTTCCAGCAGCATCTGCATCAATGGGGAAACGTAGCATGCAAAACTGTTTGCTTTTAATATTTTCAATCATTTTTCTTACTTTGGAAAACAGTTAATTCAACAAAGGAAAGGACAGTCAAACTTCAGCAGTGTGCTTACTTTTCCACGTAATTGAAGCAGAAACAATATAAGCAAATTCAACAAGAATATCAAATGATTTGACCAAGGGACACAACCCTCATGACTGTCAGTAGATAAATCATAGTAAAACAATTTCTTTGCTAAAAAACCTGAATGCCACATCGAAACCATAATTACAGGAAACCAGACATAAATCCTAGTCCTCAGTTGTATTATCCATCTGCTTTTTATGAGTAGACCCATTCATTTGGAACACATTTAGAAAAATAAAGTATAGAAGCAGGGCAAAATACCTTCTGTATTGTCTCCCTTTGTTTCTTCTTGGCCTAATAGAACTTTTGAACACACAAAATACCTTCCAATGTAATGTCTCCTTTCTGGACTTTGACAGTCACAACCCAATACTTTATGAAAATTCAGTTGATCCTAAGCAGAAGAAAGGTGGCTGTAATTATTTCTGACATCAGGTATCAAAAACCAAAGTAGCATAACAGTCTAAGCATTACCATTGCTTTCTTCTCAGTCAGTTTTGATGAGAGAAAAATCAGTAGAATTAGAACACTCTGTTCACAGACTGCACCACTATGTTCAAGCATGTCACTGATTTGCAGAACCTGCAAATGCAACAAATTGAACAATGTATGACCTATTAAATAGCCAATAAGACCATTTTTTGCTCACGGAAAATGCCATCACAAACACATTACAACAGATCCCCTCTAATTCTTGTCTATAAAACAAATGCACTTCGGTCTAACTAAACTTATCAATATTTTCTCTCTACATGAAGTTGACATGCCTTAAGTACATAGCAATCAGTCAGAAGATATAGTCAACCATTGCAAGAGTACAAAGTCTCTAAAATTTCGAAATCTTGCCTCTGGAAAATTCCCCAACAATGTAGTCAGTTTTTGTGATAAAATGAAAGTGTAAAATGCATCCAAATAATCATCAGCCGACACAAAGGATTCTTCAACACTACTTTCAGGAGTATCCTGTAAAAAATGGAAAAGATAAAATCAATAATAGTAATAAAAGTAGCTGCAAACGCAAGAGGCTGGGTTGCCAAAATATGGAACCTTGCGAGAATGAGAACAGCAGAGTTTCTTTAGAAAGTAATAGTCAAGCAAACACCATATGGCTTTCCCATCAACTAAAGATGAAAATCCATCAATCCTGTAATTATATTTTTCACAGATTGCCTGCAAAATAATTAGAATGGTTGGAAAACATATAAAATTACTGCAGAGAGAGAGATAGACAAAAGGGCAGAGGAAGAGAGATGGAGGTAAAAAAGACAGAAATATACCACGTTCTTTAACCCAGTTACTGTACCTGGATCCATTTCAGAAGCAATTCCAAAGGAGAGGAACAGAAACGCTCAACATTCAAAATTTCCTGTAAAATGGCAAATAGATGCGAGTAATATAGAATATAAACTCTGAAGCGACGAAGATAAGAAATAAAAATGTCAAAGAATGATCCTCAACCATTTCGTTTCTGAAAAGGATAGAGTATTCTTAACTACAAAAAAGGGCACTTTTTTAGTGGATTACATAAACTAGAAGAAATCAACCAATACGAACCATACCACATAAGTTCCCTGAATTTTTAAGACTTCCTCAACTAAGTTTGTTTTGTTGATCAAAAGCGGCACCTACAGAAGTTAATGATAAGAAAAGGTTACCCTTATAACTTCTGCTAATGCAAATTTTTACATTGTGCAACAATTTACGTAGAGACAAACCTGCAAGTGAAGAAACATGTTCCAGAGCAAGGAAAGGGTTAATTCCTTGTCTCCATTAGCAATATCATCCTCTGTAAGCATCATTCCATCCTCATCATGCAACTTTACACCAGCATGTTTTAAATACTGCAGGGCAAGGCCACAGTTCGCTAATTTTTTCTTACGAGTATCTGAAGGAACAACCATTTTCTGCCACAGGACGAGTTCAGCATGTCAAAAATTAAAAGAGTAGGAGTAAATACGCCAAGATATGTGGTGTTCAAGCTTTTCAACTTGGGATATGAATTTAACTTGAGGAAGATTTATAATTCATTAGAACATTATCTTTTATATCCTTGAAAATTACTTTTTTTGGGTTAAACAAACAACAAGAGGTTGCTTAAATGAGGACATCATATTCACAATCTTTAAAATATGATATTATATACATACTACAGATAATCTATTTTCACGATTATCAGTTAAAAGAGAACAGGCCATTATGCGGTAAAATCCCATTCTAAAATGTTTTACACATGAAAGTATAATTGTAAATTGTATTAACAACAAAAAGGAAATAGAGAGCCAAAAGAGGAAAATAAAACTTACTGTAAGAATGGATGAGTCATTTTGCAAAAGGTGAATGGCTCTACAAAGACGTATTCCATCTTGGAGGTCAAGAAACAAATCTGTAACGCTGAAGTCATACTCTAGAAGGGAACACTACAAATACAACTTCTGTTCGTAAATCGACCGATACATAGTTAAATTAGGAACATAAAGTCAACTTCAAGTTTTTGCGGAGTTACTACTGTATTGAATAATTTAAATGGTTTAATGCATTCCTGGACCATATTACTTGAAGTGCACAAATATGTGGAGTAGGTAAGTCTATAACCAAATGGACTGAACCACGTACCTGCGTATAAGATACTTTGTAACCTACAGTCACTAGATGCGCAAGAAGATTACCTTCTCCATGCATTACATCCGATGAAAGAAAATCTAGTTTTATATCAAGCAAAGAGACATAACCTACAGTGAGCATAAGAGATCACAACTGTCAAACCTGAAAATAGAAGCAATATAAACAATTACCATTAATTACTTGACGACTAGACTTGATACAAGATTGCGCCGCAAACAAAAGTGGAGAACCCCCATCAATTCCGTCAATACCATACTTGAGAGGAAGAGTGCTTTGAGATTTAGCTCTATCAAGTATAAGGACCAACAGCAAAAATCTTTTTAAAATAATATTCCCCAAATTTTCATAGTAACCAGGTTTATATAACCCATCAACCATCTTGTTATAGGCATAAGCTTTAGCCAACCCAGTGTGTGAGAAGAACTGCTTCTCAATTACCATCTTCAAGAAGGCAAGTTCTTTATCTGAATTAACTTCTCCATCTGGCAACAAGGAACTACCACCAAAAATGATGTGCAATCCAATACGAAGCCAAATGGGGTTGTAGCACATTAAAATCCCCACAGCCCTCTCCTTTATACCAAGATCTGTGATTATGGGGCAATGTGTCTTCATTTTCAACCTTCCGTCATCAATACTCTGAACATTACATAACACTATATTAATGGAACATTATCAATAACAACTCTTTCAAAGTGTCCAATTACCAATCATAACCGCAATGTTATATTCAATCCACGACTAGTCGAAAAGAAACTGCACCTTAAGGACCCGAGACATGATATCAAATATCTCCTTGCAACTACCCAAGCTCAAGTAAACCTGCAATCTCTGCATCAAATCATCGAAGCTGCACACATCCTTGAGCAAGTTATTCAGTACACCATGCTGCTTCGCATTCAAGAAACTTCCTTCGAGCTTACTCTCCACATCATGGCCGCCAAGCCAGTCGGAATCTCTCTGCCTTTTTGGACACCGCCACATAGCATCAACTCCAACAGTGCCGCTACAAAGGCCACCCTCCCTCTTCCCCAAACAAGAAGGAGCCACATTTGGGTCTTCATTCATAATCACCGCACAGCCACACGATTTAGGGCTTTGGAAGAGGAAATTGAGCCAAGTAGTTAGGGACTTGGAGAGCGACTTAAGAGACTTCTCCTTCTGAATCTGAAGCTTACGAGACGACAGCGACTGCTCGAGCTCAAAGGCCTTGAGTCGACGGCTGGCATTAGTCTTGTGCTTGGAAGAGCGATGGTGGTGGCGGAGGAAGGAAGAAGAGGAGCGAGGCGTTTCCTTGGAGGCGGTGAAGAAGTTCTGGGGACAAGGAGATGTGAAGACAGAGGATCGGAGGGGACGTTTGGGGGTTTTGAAGTTGGAAATGTCTTTTAAGAGCGAAGAAGACGGCGGACAAGTGGGTTCGCCACCGCCCATGGTGGAGAAGGAAATGGGAGGGAAGGAGATTTTCAAATTTTCAAACGGTGAGTAGAGTGATATGATATATAGAAGCGACGATTGATGCATATAAGACAGAAAAATGTGGGCCTCAATTATCAATTATGCATTTTTGGGCTTTAGATCTCGAAGTTTTAAGTCGGCTGATCCACCAAATTCCTTTTTTAACATTACAAGAATAACAAAATTTAGTATGAATTTCAGTAATACGTGATATCTAGAATGGTTTAATAATACCCAACTTTACATAATGACTTATTTGCCACAATTTTAATTTTTATATTGATGATAAATATTTTGAGGAATATACTTAAAACATGTTTCTTCTAATACGAACATTATTATAAAAATTTGTTGTTGAGAATATTATTATCTTATTAAGAGCTAGTTTTGAGTCATAATTTTATTTTTTGAGAGCCCTTTGTATAGACTTTAAAAATTATAAAAATTTGTGTTAAAATTTGACAGTGATTAAAGTTATGTAAATCACCTGCTCTTTAAAGTACACTTCTTGTAATATTTACTCTTTATTAAGAAGCAAAAGCATTGTTAGTTGAATAAGAGGTTTTAGTAAATAGGAATTTTTAAGAGGAGATTGAAGAGTAAGGCGTAAGTTAAGGAAGACCAAATCACTATAAATAAATGTGCAATCTCTCTTACCTTTTTGTTATTTGAATTTATATGTGACTTTATATTGTTATAGTATGTTATTGATTCTATTATTCATTCCATCAAGTTATATCAATCTTCACTATTTTTATAACAAAGCATAAATTTAGAAGGATTTTACATTCATATAATACAAGTGTTTGATAAAGTGTCTTTGGGTGAAACGAGTTTAGAGTTATCTAGTTCACTCTTCTTTTTAGGTGTCTTTTGGACAACGTAAACCCTTGGAAATAAGAAGAAGTTTGTGTATAGAAAATTTGTAGCTTTTTTTTTGGTTACAAGGAAAGAAAACAAAAAAAGACGACTAAAGCAAACTACTTAAACCCCGATGAAGGGTCCGAGGATAGAGAACGCCAGTTCGGTCTCGAGACAGAGTCTCCAAAAGGCTTGGTGGTGGCTCCTGAAGGATATGAAGCCCCTGCACTGCGAAGGATGCTAAGTACGCCAGGTGATCCGCACATTGATTACCTTCACGGTGGGTATGTTGAAAATGGACCTCCTAGGCTCGAAGGAGCAAGTCTCGGATACTTGCCACCAAAAACTTTGTAGCATTTTAATATAGGATATTAGTTGAGATGTAAGTCAAATGAAGAATGGACATTGGTCAATCGAAGGGTGAGTTAGATCAATCAACATAATTGGAAGTTACCATTTTGATGACTATTTTTCGTATACATTAAATGTGTCTTTGTTTCTAACTATTACAAAAAAATGTTAATGGTTATAAATATTTCATAATTTGATTGTTGAACAAGTTTCAAGAGTTTTGATGAGTTCCTAAATGAGTTAATTCACATTGTTTCTCCTCCTCCTCTTGATTCATGACATATGCTTTCATTAATAATGTGTGTGCAATATGTGTATTGCATAATGTTGATATACGAGATAGAACGTTAGCATCCAGACGTTTCCGGATCGTGGAAGCAAATGCTAAACTGGAGCGTACTGTGGGTCGACCTAGGTGGTCTTATTTTCATTGTTTTTATATTTTAAATTTCTGTATTGAATTACTACTGATATAATAATGTGAATGTGTGGATTTCGGATATAAATGTCTAAGGCGTTTGATGCATGAAAAAAATCATTGGAAGTGCTCTTTGAACGTGAATTTGAATGAATAAGTGATACTTAATATGATTGTTGAATGTCGGATCAAGGTCCGATGATAAATGTGAATGTGAATGTGAAACTGAAATCAAGTGACTGATAGAATATATGTGAAGGTGTTGCATTTCATTACATGAATACGTGATAACATAAAGGCTATTGTGACCAGAGTAGCCCCTGAAAAAGAGGTTAAAGCTCAGAAAGTAAAAAAGAGCTTAAAGCTCAGAAAGTAAAAAAGAGCTTAAAGCTCATAATGTGGTAAGAGCCTCTGGCTCATTATGTGAAATGAGCCTTGTATCCTCAACGGATAAGAGACAGTTATTAATGAGCCTAGTATCCACAATGAATACGGGATAGTTATAGGCACTCGATCACAACAATAACAATTGAAAGTGAGTCTCATAGTATCACATACGCATTTGATATGTATGATTTAAATGGTTGAAATAAATAGTTTCAATGAGTTCTGAATGTGAAATATGATTGTGAAATATGACTTAAGTGAATATGAAATGTATATGACTCAATATGTTGAATTGATGAAGTAATTTGAATTTTGTGAGTATATGAATTGATGTGTTATGTGATTGAGTGAGCCATCGAGGATGGTCCACTCACTAAGTTCACAAAACTCAGCCCAATATTTGTAACATTTTTCAGGCTTAGAGAAGATCTCCAGTCAGACAAATTGAAGTCTAGCCATTGCATACGAGTAAGAGATAGAGGTCAGGATTAGTTCACGTATGCATATGTATTTCATCATTTTGTATCAAAATGTGTATTCACAAGTATTGTTCAATGTGTATGTGAATGATTTTGTAATGTAATAACATTATGAAAAAAAAATGTTTTGTATCTGTAATGGGCCCAAGTGACTACTGAAATTCTGATGATTTTTATAATGGTTGTAACACTTGTTATTGAAAATGTTTATGAATAAAATGGGTCGAAATTTATTATTGATTTTTCGAAATATGAGTATGATGAGTGAAAATTTTTAATGGTTATGATTGACTGACTGTCCTAGTATACCACCCTTGTAGAGTGTATTCTCGAATACTATCAATTTGTTCGAGAATATGCCCTATAGGAGTGGAGTGCTATAGAGTTGGTATCAGAGCCTAGGCTTAGTGTCTTACATGTGCGTTTTTTAAAATATATGTCAAGTTGCATGCATTTTTGACATGTCATAGCAGGCAATAGCAATTGATCCATAGTCTAAGTCGTATTTTCACGAGCCACACACATGAGCATTTGTTAAGAGTTTAAGTTGACATAAATAGTGAGAAGAATGATGATCTATCAGAATGTGAGAAAATGAAAGCTTGTGGATATCTCGAAATGAGAAATAGTACATTGTTTGATATGATAGATCAAGATTCACTACATTTGTATTTGTGGATGTATCATCGAATATGACATTAATATTGTACTCTAATGGTATTTTTTGAATGTGAAATAGATGTGCATACATTGTCGTGGACTGATTGAGGAAAGTAGAGATACAAATATAAATGACAATATTTAAATTGTACAAGCCAAGTCGAAAGAAAATAAAATTTTCTATGACCTTGAGAGGTTGAACTTGGAGTTGAAATGATTGTTCGATAAATGTGATAAGAGTTATGATTTAGCATAAGATTATATTAGTGGAATTGAGGTCAGAACTTCATGGAGGTTATTCTCCTAAAATTTTGAATTGATTGAGAACGTATGTATGTAAGATGTATAAATGATAATTGGAAGATGAGATAAATGATAACGATATACATAGGAGTTCTCAAAGTTAAGTTGATTTGTTATTATGAGCACATATTTGATAATGTGATTACTTTGAAAAGTGATATTATCAAGTACCTAAGTATTATTTGTTTGGATATGAAATAGAAAGTGATCCATGACTTACTGAATACTATTTAGTCATAGTTCCCATAGTTAAAATTCTAAGATGACTCTGAGTAGCATATGAAAGTGTTTAAAATGATCATTTGGGGATAGATTGAGAGTGTAGATGATGCTATTATGTGTGATAAGTCTGAGGAATTAAAAGCAGAGCACGATCGTGGCATAGTCCCCATGATTGTGGCCGAGATTAATTGGTTCTGTCATGATCGCAGCAGAGTCCTCACGATTATGGCCAATTCCACAACCTCCTATCATGATCGTGGAAAGGTCCACCACGATCGTAGGTTGGTACAAAGAGAGAAATGTTATCTAGAATCAATTGAGATCAAGGTATCCTTGGCATAAGATATTAATTGGTGACTTGTCAAAAATACATCTCTAATAAGATATAATAATCTAGATGGAACATGTCGAGTTATTAGAGTAAAGGAATATGCATAATGCTTCACTGAACTTTATTATAAAGAGTATTTTGATCGTGTAAGATATGATAGAAATTGATCCATTAAGATATTAAGAATAGTTAAAAATGATCTTATTGAGGTATTAAGAATGGCTGAAAAGCAGTGATGAATTTAGTTGACTGATAAAGAGTATGTAAAGAGTACAGATGATTGGGAAGAGAAATCTTCTTTTTCCAGAAACTTTCATTGAATTATATCAAGTAAGTTGAATGTTCCATTTTTAGGAATGAATGGCTATTAAATAAATTAGAAGTGAATATTGGAGTCATATTTTTTTAACTGAGACTCAAGTATAAGAAGTTGAATATGCTATAAAGAGTATATGTGTTTTGTAAAGTAGGCCGACTATGTTGTTAGGTTCTTAAATTTGAGATGACACTATTATTATTTCTAAAGGAACTTAGGTCCACAATGTATTATGTATTTGTATATTCAGAAGGTACAAGTTAGCTTTGACTTCTGTGTTCAAATTTTTTTTTTGAGACTTGTGAATAAATTGAAATGTGAGGAGAGACTAGTAAGAATGGTTTGGGATTGGAATAAGTCAATAAGAAATCAGAGAATCGAATGATTGGAGAAAATCATTAGAGAAAAGAAGTCAATTGGGAGACTGAAAATAACATGAGATAATATTACCTTGTTTGAGGAATTAGTTACTTAAGGAATTACAAGAACTAATTATAGGCACATTGAGTTTTGGCAATATATGTTGAGTTAACAAATGCGCCTAAAAGCATTATGGTATTGAAGAATAAAGTATCCCAATTTTGCTTGGATCAACTAGTGATTGTGATCATAGATGATATTTTGAGTATATTCGAAAAATAAAGAGAGCATTTTGAACACTTGATGTTAGTCTTACATATTATGAGTGAGAAACAATTATATGCTAAGTTCAGTAAGTGTGAAGTTTGGCTTGATCAAGTAATAGGTTGAGTCATATAATATCTGAACATGGCATATTGGGAAACCTAAAGAAAATAGAGGTAATCAAGAAGTGAGAATATATATATATATATAAAAGATCTGGAGTTTTCTAGAATAGCTGGATATTAGATGCTACCAAAAGTTGTTGAGGTTTTACTGATCTTAGCCCATTGACAAAACTTTTGAG
The DNA here is from genome assembly GCA_027563865.1 of Erythroxylum pelleterianum. Lineage (NCBI taxonomy): Eukaryota > Viridiplantae > Streptophyta > Magnoliopsida > Malpighiales > Erythroxylaceae > Erythroxylum > Erythroxylum pelleterianum. The sequence continues at coordinate 26,387,484 of JAOQMR010000002.1, forward strand.
GAAGAATGTGCCATTCAGATGGACTGATAAATGTAAAATGAGTTTGGAGGAATTAAAACACCAATTAATTATAACACCAGTGTTCGCTATTTTATCTGGACCTGGAAGTTATGTAGTATATAGTGATGTTCCACATCAAGAAATTAGGATGTATTCTGATTTAGCATAGAGAAGTGATTACATATACATCGAGATAGTTAAGGTGTCATGAGTTAATGATTTGGTACATGATTTGAAACTTGCTGCAATAAAAATTGCTTTGAAATTTTGGAGACATAATATGTAGGGTGAAACATTTTGAAATTATTCAGATCATAAAAGTTTAAGGAAAATTATTGAGCTAGAAAGAATTGAATATGAGACAGAGACAATGGATAGAGTTACTTAAAGATTATGATTGTATAATTGATTATGAGACAGAGACAATGGATAGAGTTACTTAAAGCTAGTGTTGTATCTGATGCATTGAGCAAAAAATCCAATAGCAGGGTAGCACAAATTTAGATATTGAGGTTACCTAATCTAGTTTAATTAAAAGGATTGAATGTTGAGTTAATTTTGGGGTAAAATGAAGTATTATTAGTTACATTGAATTTAAGACTAGCTTTACACGAAAGGATTAAAAAAGCCCAAGGTGAAGATCCAGAATTTGTGAGTCTTATTGAGAAATTGAAAGTGAATCCGAATTCTGAGTTTGAATTAGAAAATGATACCTTGTGATTAGAGTAAAGAAAAGAGATTTTGGATGAAGCACGTATAACAACCTATGCTATACATCCTAGTAGTAATATGCCGAAACAATATTTAGCGACCAAGGATAAAGAATGCAAGTGGCTGAATGTTTGACTGAATGTTTGATTTGCTAATGGTCTTAACTGTTGGGGATATGCTTAGAGCTTATATTTTGGAGTTCCTAGGAGTATTGGATCGATATACAATTCTGATTGAATTTGATTATGATAATCGTTATCATAGTGGTATTGGTATATCAGTGTATGAGGCGTTATACGACAGAAAGAGTCGTCTGCCTCTATATTGGGATGAAGAGGGCCTATGGATTGTTAAAGGCCCAGAATTGATTTAAGATACTGTTGATAAGAGAAATTGATCTGTAGCAGAATTTAAGTGACTCAAGAAAGACAAACAAGTTAGGTGGATCAACAATGAAGAGATATGAAATTATTGAGAGAATAGGACCATTGACATATGAGTTAGTGTTACTAACAAAGATGTCTCAGATTCACAATGTGTTATATGTGATTATGTTTAGGAGATATCGGTAAGATTCGACAAATGTGTTATCGATATAGAAGGTGAAATTACGAGTAAGTAAGAAAAACTGAGTGATCCCACCGGCTATAGTCTTTTTAGAAAAAATCATTGGAGTGAATAAGTTACGTGGGAAAAACGGAGGAGAATATGAGAAAATAGTCCCCCCTCCATCAATTTGATAAATCAGATAACAATTTTGAGGTCGAAATTTATTAAAGGGGAGGGGGAGAATTGTAACATCTCGTTCCCATATAAAGGGTTAGAACCCTAGATTTTTGTAAATGAGAAAAGGCAATGAGAGATAAGAAAAATGCATTTCATACGCATGCATAATGTTAGCATACACACGTATGAATTTGAATTTTTCACACATTACAATGATTTGTTCATGCACTCATTTGACATTTTTCGGGTATAAATGATTGTTTTAATGTGATTATGATAGAGATAGTAAATATTTTTGCCTTAAAAATTGATATGGTGAATTGAATTATTGATTTAGAATTTTGGTGAAATTTGAGAATTTTCTGAAATTAAGGGTATCTTTAGACTAAGAAAAATACCAAGTGGTGAGACAATTGATAAATAGTAGCATAAATAAGTGTCAGATGGTCGTAGAAATTTTGATGAATGAAATTAGGATTTAATGACATATGTAAATGAAAATTGGGAGTCAATTGGAATAGAAATTGGAAACAAATGGATTGGTTATTAGTGAGGACCCATTAAAAACCACAAGGTGGTGACATGTGGCAAGTGACAAGTGTCACTTGCCATGCCACACACCTCACTCTCGTAACTTACTCTTGCAAGACTAATATTCATTTGATTCTCACCTTTGGGTAAATGCTCTCTTTTCTTCTCTTCTTCATTTCGTTCATCATTCTTCTTCTCCATCTTATGACATTTTCTCCCCCACCTCATCGCATTGATTTTGTTCAATTCCTTCACCTTGTTTCTTCAAGAATATGTTATCTCCTTCATCATGTCACAAGAAAAAACTAATTTCTCCCTTATAAATGATGATGATCGTGTGCTATTGAGAAGCTAAGGTTAAGAGTGATTTGAAGATCTTGAAGCTTAAGCAGGTAAGTAGTATGTTATTCTTCTTGATATGTTGAGTGAAACATGCATGATGATAGTTAGATGTTGAAAGATCATGAAATGGTGATGAAAACATGTTGAAGCATGGATGAGAAAAATGAGCTTATATATAACATCTCGTTTCCACATTAAGGGTTAGAACCCTAGATTTATGTAATTGAGAAATAGCAATGAGAGATTAGAAAATTGTATTTCATGCTCATGCATAATATTAGCATACACACACACGGATTTGATTAATACACACGTTACAATGTATTGTTCATGCACTCATTTGACTTTTTCCAGGTATAAATGATTATTTTAATATGATTATAATGTGAATTATGGATTGTGTATCTTGAAAAATGAGTTGGTGTGTTTAAGTAGTGAATTAGATTTTTTGGTAAAATATGAGAATTTTCTAGAATTAAGGGTATTTTTGGACTAAGAAAAATGTCAAGTAGCAAGACAATTGATTTGTAGGCAATTGAAATAATTGGTTAGTGGTATTAGGATTTGTTAAGAATATGACATTGAAAATTAGGAGACAATTGGATTAAAAATTAGAGACAAATGGACTAGTTAAATAAAAGACTAAGTGGAGACCATAAGGTGGTGACATTTGTCACTTGCCTTGCCACACACCTCACTTACACATAGCCTAAATGAAAGACAACCATTTAGTCTTTTATTTTATTTCTTTAGCTAAATGCTCTCTCTTCAGTTTCATTCTTCATCTTCTTTATTTGCCTTCATCCCCGATACCCACTTCTCACCCATCCACGTCGAAACTTACTTTCACCTTTCATTTGCTACTACTGCTTCGTTGTCTCCTTCATTTCTTACTAACGACCCTACCTTACCACCCTTGAATGATGATTCACAAGTGAGAGAAGAAAGCTAGGGTTAAGAGAAAATATAAAGAGGTTGAAGATCTTGAAGCTTAAACAAGTAAGTCTTAAGCACCACTCTTCTTTATTTGTTGAATAAAGCATCTTTAATGTTAGTTAACAATTAAATGATTATAAAACGGTGATATGTATATGCTGAAATGTGAATGAGAAAACCTGGGTATGTTTGTCTCTTGCTTTTTCACATATGATGATGATCAATAATCCATAAGTTGTTGTTGAGATTATTTGAGTTAGAATAATCGTTATGATGATGTAAAAAGAGTGTAGAAATTTCATGAAAAGATGATTTGCGTATGCTCTATTTCAAGTGTTATTAACATGGATCGCGTTGGGTGTTTTATAGATGAACTAAAGTGAGTATGAGTTAAAGAAAAGGCTAGTGTAATGTGATGTCTTGAAATGGGAAGGATTAAGGTGATAGTTAGAGATGAAATGAATGTGATAAAGAAGTCTGTCATGACAGAGAGGGAACCTCAGAGGAGCTGCACAATCGTGCTTGATAGAGAGGAACCCTCAGGGAGGTTGTGTGATCATGCAGACACACTAATATGATAGAGAGGAAAAATGAGGCAGTGCACGATCGTGCATAAGCACAAGCACGATAGTGACAATGAGAAGCCGAAAAGGAGTTGCACGATTATGCATAAGCACGATCGTGACAGAAGGGAGAAATCAGGCAATGCACGATCATGCACAAGCATGATCATAACAGAAGGGCGACGTCAAGTAGTGCACGATCATGCATAAGCACGATCGTAACAGAGAGGATTCAACAGGAAGTGCACGATCGTGACAGTGAAGGTGTTATGTTTTTAGACATTTTTTGACACCTGATTGAGCCCAAGTTTATCATATAAATTGGCCACACTTTCATAGCTTTTAATATACTTTTTGACTCTTAATTCTTGATTTTGTGCTTAAATTAGTTCTTGAGTGTGAGCTTATATTTTATGCAATTTGATAGTAAAAATTATTACAAATTGATATTAATTGCATTATAAATCTTTCTAAGGACAATTGATACTGCAAATTACTATTTTATATTGTAGGAGCCTAAGGAGTCAAAAGGAGTCAGATGAGTCAACACGAGGACGTGAGCTCCAGAACGTTCACCATAGCGTACCAAGAAGAAAGCTCGCCACAGCGTAAGCTAATTATCTCGCTGCGGCGCACTATGAAGGAATATCTCTCCGCGACGAGTGATCCAGAAAGTGCACGCTGCGACGCAACTCTCTCATCACCGAGGCGAACAGTCTGGTATCCGGACTAAATTTGGAAAATTTTCTCACTATTCCGACCCGACCTGCGACCCATCCTTTAAAAACCATGACAAATTAGGTTAGAGGATTCCATTCGGCAGGAAAAAGAAGATTGATATCTTTAGACCGACTCTCGACGACCAGATATTTTTCCTCTCATCCACGACCATCATCAGCCACCTCAGATTAGTTTCATTTTTAACTCCACGGCCGGTCACTACTGCTACCATGGGTGACATCGGAGCTTCCGCACTAGTGAAGGTTTTCGGAGTCATGCACGACTAGATCATCCTTCCCTCTTGAAAATGTAGCAATGACTTGAGTTCACCGGGCTTCAAAGGGGAGTTATTTTACATTGTCAAGTTTAACTACATAGTTGTAAATTTCTTAGTTAGGGTTTACGGTCGTTTAGTTAAATTAGCTTTGTTAGAGTTTAATCAAGTGTTGAACGATGTCTTGTGTTATGGATTCGCTTATATGTAGAACTTTGATGCTTAATATATTAAGTTTCATATATGTCTTTTTGGTGATTGTGTTAATCCTCTCTTATCTGCCTAGTTGTGTTTGATATTGAGATTATATTTGATGTAATTTGACTACTTACATTAACTTGTCCATTTCACACACTAAGATGCATTTAACAAGATTTTAAGAAATGAGTTCATTGATTAAAATCTTGGACGTAAAGAGTTTTTTAAGGTTTGTTATTAAAAAACTTAGTGAATTTCACTTCCGGAAAATTTATTTTGAGCTATGATAGCCTAACTTGTTTTCAAGAGCACTTTATCATATTTGATTATTGTTTGAATTTTCACTTTCCATTTTCCCAAAAATCCAAAAATACTTTTTATACATTCTTCTTTAATTTAGTTAAATTTCCTTAATTCCTACCAATGATCCAAACCCCCCTTTTATCAACTTTGTTTGCATTTTGACAATTAGGCTAGCTTAAACCTTTTTCGCTAAGTTCCGATTAAGTGAGATGACCCAAGGTTGCATCCTATATTGTAATCCTTGGAATTAATTTTTTTGATTCGGTTCTTAAGGGACTGATTTTAAGATCGAACGAAAGAACCGATCAACACCCTTCACTATTTTAACCATAACTTCTTCTTCGGGCCTCTGATTAACTTGAAATTTGGACCACGAACTCTTCACAAATTTTATTTCCTCTCCAAAAAATTTCATGGTCATATAAATTCATTAGGAAAGTATTGATAATGATTGATTGATGAGTTTAGGATGAAAATGATGAAGTGTGCTAGAATTTGTTAAATAGAGTGTTTTCACTGAATAGGCATCTGTATTTTAGCCATCTCTTGATATGTAGATATATAAATGGAATAATTTTAAGTTTATATTAAACTAGAGAAATATAGATACAAATTTTATGGAGGAAACGAATTTTAATTCTATCTCTAAACGTTTCAAAATTTGGCTTGAAGTTGAGTACTGAGTGCTGTTGCAGTTTGAGTATATTTTATGTATAACTTGCAGAAAACTGAACCAAATTGTATGAACTTTAGTTCATTAGAAACTGAAGACATATGGGAACATTGTAAGCGATCTAGAAGGGGGGGTTGAATAGATCTTTAATCTTTTTGTAATTTTCTACAATAAAATCAGAAGTTAAATTCACACAAAAA
>JAOQMR010000002.1:26431859-26453897 GCA_027563865.1 Erythroxylum pelleterianum
ACCTGCAATAAATTTCTTAACCAATTCTATATATTTTATTATTATCAAAACATAAGTAGGATTAATTTGTCAACCACAATTTTTTCAACAAACATTATTTTAGAAGGTATTGCCCAAACAACTCATTTTCCTTATAAAATGGCCATGCAATATTGACCCGAAAATCTGTTTTTTAGAAAAGCTAGATTGATGCTTGGATTAAGTAACTAAATGTGTGATATGTACGGGGCGATAACTGAGGTTCTATCTTAGTGAATGAGTTGTTGATATCAAAGTACCAAAGGCATGAGTATAATGGGAATGAAGTTATTCATATGATAGTAGTTATGATTTAAAAGAGATCGCAACATTTATTAAGTAAAGGTGAATGAGAATTGGATATTATGAGAACATATACTGCTAGAAAAGAAATGACGAGTAATTGAACTATGATGTCAGAATAAACAAGTGTTCTTGAGGTGTAAACATAAGAATAAGTTAGACATATACAAATGATAAGGTTTGATTGATTAAGAGACGTGATTAAGGAAACCTACTTGGAATAGTCAAATTGAGCATGCATTATACATGACACATATATATATGTATACAATTGAATGTTTATGTAATTGTACAATTAATAATGTGTGTGCAATGTGTGTGTTGCATAATGTTGATGTGCAGGATAAAATGTCTGCATCTAGACGTTTTTGGATAATGAAAGCTAATACTAATTTGGAGCATACTGTGAGTCGATCTAGATGGTTTTACTTTAAATGATTGTTCTGTTTAAATTTCTGTAATGAATTATTATGCGATGTGAAAGTGTCGATGCCAAACATTGAATGTTCAAGGAATTTTATGCATAAATATCACATTGGAAGTGCTCCTTGTATGTGAATTTGACCAAATAAGTGATACTTAACTTGACTGTTGAATGCCGAACCAAGTTCTGATGAAAAAATATGAATGTGAATGTGAATGTGAATGAAATGATTGATACTCAACATTATATGTTGAATGCCGGACCAAAGTCTGATGACAAATGTGAATAAGATTGTGATAGCGAATATGAATGTCTAACATTGAGCACACTTGATTGACTGAATACATATGATGCATTCCATTACATGAATGCATCATAACATATAAAGGCTTTTGTGACCAAAGTAGCCATCGAAAAAGAGCCTAAAGCTCAGAAAGTGATTAAGAGCCAAAGGTTCACTATGTATAATAAGCCCTGTATCCCTAATAGATAAGGGGCAATTATCAATAAGCTCGGTATCTACAATGGATACGGGACAATTATAAGCACTCGGTCACAACAATAACAATTGAAAGTGAGTCTCATATACATTGCATACATAATTGATATGAATGTTTTAAATGATCGAAATGAACTTTTTGACTGCTCTGAATGTGAAATGTGAAAAGTGTAAACAAAAGAGTTTTGTGATGCTGCATGATGATAAATGATGTGAAATATGTGATTGTATGAGTTGATGTGTTATGTGATTAAGTGAGCCATCGATGATAGTCCACTCACTGAGTTCACAAAATTCAACCCAAAATTTGCAATATTTTTCAGGCTTAGAGAAGATCTCCAATTAGACAAATTAGAGTCTAGCCACTATATTCGAGTAAGAGATAGAGGTCGAGATCAATTCGCATCTACATTTGTATTTCATTATTTTTATCAAAATTTTTATTCCGTAATTATTGTACCACGTGTATCTGAGAAAAAATCTGTTTTGTAATGACATTATGACTAATAGTGTTTTGTTTCTGTAATGGACTTAAGTGACTACTGAAATTTTGATGATTTGTATAATGGTTGTACCAATTGTGACTGAAATTGATTTTGAATAAAATGGATCGAAAAATGTTTATTGATTTCCTAAATATGCGTGTGTTGTTTGAAATTTTTTTAATGAGTTTGATTGTTAGACTGTTATAACGCACCACCTTTATAGTGTGTATTTCCAAATAGCATCGGTATGTTTGGGGATATGCCCTATGAGAGTGGGATGCTACATTATAGATGCCTTATTTTTGTGTATATTGTGAATGATAATTTATAAATTGTTAGAGAGATGATTTTTAGCTAGAATGATCATTTTAAATGTTGTAGAGCGAATGAAGAAATTTATAATGGGATGATAAATGTTCATGTTCTGTTTTGAGGTGTGATCACGTGGATTATTGGTAGTTGTTATAAAGATGAACTAGAATGAGTTTAAAGCCAAAGAAAAGGCTAGTGTATTGTCTTGAAATGAGAAGAAGTAGGATGATAGTTTTGAGACAAAGTAAAGTTGAAAATGAGGTTAAATGTGTGCTGGAATATGTTTGGTGGAGTGTTTTCACTAAACATACATCTGTATTTTGGCCATATCTTGATATGTAAATATCCAAATGGGATGGTTTTTAACTTAGATTAAACTAGAGGCATATGGATACAATTTTTATGAAGAAATTGAATTTTAACTATATCCCTAAGAAATTTATTAAGAAGTTGAGTACTGAGTGCTGTTGTAGTTTAAGAACCGTCTTTAGTCCATATTTCTTCCTCACGTGACAAAATTGTGATCTTCAAGTGTCATATGTGGCTCCTCCATGTGAGGTTCTTCGGGATAGGGTCTCAGTTGATGTTTCGTCATATTTAGCATCTTCCTTATCCTCTGACTTTCAATCTTGACTGAGTCCATACACTCTGGAAATATCTCAAATGTCCCTTCGCCTTTTTCTTCCTCATTTAATTCCTCTAATCTACTATGTAAAGGTGAAGAGTTATTCTAAAAAATAATCATGAACTCGGTACTCACTTATGAGCTAAATGATATGTCTTTTTCTAGTTCGAGCTCCTCCTCAACTTCTTCTTCACATGCAATTCTATGAGTATTGCTCTCAAAATTCTTAAGCTCCTCATCAATCTGTAAGGTTTCCGCACTAGCGTCCATTGGGTATACCTCGGGTTGATATTGCTGCTCCTCTTTCATTTGTGATTCTAGGTGTTCGATCCTCGCTGCCATTTCACCCATTTGGGTTAACAAGTTCTAGTTTTTAGATGTTATATGCCTCATTTCCTGCTGGAAATGTTGCAACTGCTATTGTAGGCTCTATTGAAATTGGAGATTGTTGGCAATCATAACATTCATCAATTCTTCCAGAGATGTACTTGAATCATGATAAGAAACTTCGGGTCTTTACAGGAATTGATGTGCATTTTTCAAAATGCCATGGAAGTAATTTTGATGGTTATCCTATCCATAACCAAAGTTTGGTTAATCAGTCCAACCTTGGTTATAGGATTGAGAGCAAGAGTTAAAGAAAAATTACTTCCATCCATGAATTTTTTTTAAACCACAAACACAAAATAAAACAATGAAAAGACCATGAAATAACTGAAAGGAAATCAATTACAAACAAATATATATAAAATACCAACTAAAATCACAAACAAAAACTAAAGCATCGCACTCCCCAGCAACAACATCAAAATTTACAGTGAGTCGTAACGCTAATCAAAATAAAAACTAGACTACTACTGTAACAGTGGTGAGTCTAGGTCAATCCCTTAGAGAGGGTGTGTACAGTTGTTGAAAAGAAATTAACCGTTGTTTAGGTTTAGGGGGTTTGGGTTTTAGAAAATAGAATGAAACTAGACTATTAAAGACAAATTAAAGAAAACATGCGAAAAATGATAAAAGTGGGGAATTTGATAGGGACTCGATTCTTTAGTTTAATCTCGGTCTACACCCTAATTAAACATATTTCATTTATTTGTTGTTCTCTAACCTCTCCTAGCAACTATTAATCATAAGTTAATAATTAACCTGAGTTTTCCCTTAGGTAATATTTAATCAAGATATGATTGTTAATTAAACCTAACTACTGTTAACCTAGGATACGATCTCTAGATTCAATTGGGTATTAGCATTACAAATTAGAAAAACTGATTAATCAAGGCAACAACTACATATGATGCGTCATTTAACATGGGTTATGTTATCCCTAATGATTACGAATCACTAGTCGCTACATATGAATTTCAATATAACAATTACTAATTATATCAAAATTCTAGCTACGGGTTTGTAAATAAACGATTTAATGAGCGCATTAAAATAATCTTTTACAATACTTAATGAGTTCATACACAAATAACTGAACAATAATGAGAATACGATTATCCATACATAAAACCCGAATCAATTAACTGGGATAACACAATTAATTTCTAATAAAAGAAAGAAACAACAAAAACAGTGAAATACACTTAACCCTAAGTCGTCGGCATCGATGTCAATTCCGAACTGATGTCGAGATGTTACCCCTCTATGGGTCTCCAAATGATCATAGCTTTGTCCTCTAAAAATGTCCCATCGAAGAACCACCCATGGCTCTCTACTATGCCTCCCTTTCTTCTGCGCTACTGTTCTATTTTATGATTTGATTGTTAATCCACTGGTTCTATTCACGCCCTCTTTAAAACAAACAATGCTTATTGAAAGCATCTATGTTACGTCTGTGTGTCTACGTTTCACAGGCGTGAGACGTCTGCGCTTTACTCACACTTCCCAACTGCTCCTTATCCTTAGATGCTATGTTGTGGTCTTCTTAGCTCTCCTCTTTATGCTTCCACCTGCTGGTGCATTTTGCACATTTGTTGCTATTGTACTGATGCTTTTGCTATCCATCTGTTGTATGCTACATGATTTAGCTTCAATTGATGCTGCCTTCTTTGTTTTACGAATTAATTCAAATGCTTTCCATTAAATTTGAACTCATGTTCTTACATGGGACATGTATAGCCGAGAGCAACTTTAATTCATTTTCTTTATGTTTTCATTTCTTGTCTTTATTTGCTCTATTCTTCTTAATGCTCGAAAAGAACAAGTGAATGTAAATCTTCGAAAAATGGCCCAAATATCTCGCTTTTGACTCACTTTAACTTCTTTGCTTCCGAATTGTACCTAAAATCACATGTGATTCAAAGTGAGTATCTTAAGCAATTTCATGTCAATAATTACTAAGTGTTATAATAACATTTTCTTCCCATACAAAGGGTTAGAACCCTAGATTTTTTTAAATGAGAAGGGGCAATGAGAGATAAGAAAAATACATTTCATACTCATGCGTAATGTTAGCATACATACACATGAATTTGAATTTTTCACACATTACAATGATTTGTTCATGCACTCATTTGACGTTTTTCGGGTATAAATGATTGTTTTAATGTGATTATAATAGAGATAGTGAATATTGTTTCCTTAAAAATTGTTTTGGTGAATTAAATTATTGATTTAGAATTTTGGTAAAATTTGAGAATTTTCTAGAATTAAGGGTATTTTTGGACTAGGAAAAATGCCACGTGGTGAGATAATTGATGAATAGCAGCATAAATAAGTGTCAGATGGTTGTAGAAATTTTGATGAATGACATTAGGATTTAATGACATATGTAATTGAAAATTAGGAGTCAATTGGATTAGAAATTGAAGATAAATGAACTGGTTATTAATGAGGACCCATTAAAACCCACAAGATGGTGACATGTGGCAAGTGACACATACCACACACCTCACTCTCATAACTTACCCTTGCAAGACTAATATTCGTTTATTTCTCACCTTTGGCTAAATGCTCTCTTTTCTTTTCTTCTTCATTTCGTTCTTCATTCTTCTTCTCCATCTCATGACATTTTCTTACCCACTTCATCACGTTGATTTTGTTCAATTCCTTTACCTTGTTTCTTCAAGAATATGTAATCTCCTTCATCATATCACTAGAAAAGCCTAATCTCTCCCTCATAAATGATGATGATCGTGTGGTGTTGAGAAGCTAGGGTTAAGAGTGATTTGAAGATCTTGAAGCATAAGCAACTAAGTAGTAGGTTATTCTTCTTGATATGTTGAGTGAAACATGCATGATGATAGTTAGATGTCAAAAGATCATGAAATGGTGACAAAAACATGTTGAAGCGTGGATGAGACAAATGAGCTTATAGATGTCTTGTTTTTGTGTATATTGTTAGAGAGATGATTTTTAGCTAGAATGATCATTTTAAATGTTGTAAAATGAATGCAGAAACTTATAAAGGGATTATATATGTTCATGTTCTATTTTGAGGTGTGATAACGTATATTATTGGTAGCTGTTATAATCTTTTCACAATGCTCAATAGGTTCATACACAAATAACCGAACAATAACGAAAATCCAATTAGTCATATACAATACCTAAATCAATTAAGATAGGATAACACAATTAATTTCTAATGAGAGAAAGAAACAACAAAAAATAAAAAATACTTAACTCGGGTGATCGGTGTCGATGTCATTTTTGAATCGGCCTCAGGATGTCCAGCTCACCATAAATCTCTCCCGAAAAAATGCTTCAACCCTCATTCAATGTCCCTAGTCGAAACTGCTTTAAGCTCTCTTCACTGCACCTCCCTCTCTTCTCTTTCACACCACTCTCTCATGCATATCTCACTATTCACCGATGTGACAAATAAACTCCTTGGGTCACGCTACTATTCACGTTTTCACTCCTCTCTACAGCTATTCTCTTATGTCGCCCCCCTCTCTTCTGTAGCTTTGATGTGACAAATTAATATGTTGGCCACATTACTGTTGATGCAAAAACCCTTGCATCTGCTCCCTCTTGAAACACACTCCTCGTCTGCGTGAAACACAGATATGGTCTGCATTTTTCACGCAGACGTTGGACGTCTTAGAGTTGTTCGTTTTCTTTATGCTTCACTGTCGTTTTTGTCTCTTTTTCCAAATGTCCATCTTTATTCACTATTCTTTGCATTTTTTTCTTCTTTAAATTTTGTTCTTGTCTTTTAATTTTCTTTTTCTTGCTCTATGAAGACAAGTAAAAATTAATTTTCAAAAAATGGCCAAAATGTAGAGCTTCGACTCACTCTAACTTTTTTGCGTCCAACTTGTTCCTAAAATCATATATATGTCAAAGTGAGTATCTTAAGCAATTTTATATTATTACTCGCTAAGTGTTATGAAATAATTAAACAATCTATTAAGCACATATCAGCTAATTACCAAAAAAAACTAAACTTTCATCAGTATTTCAATTATAGACCGAACTTTAAAAAGTAGCAATAAAATGCCTAAATATTCAATTTTTCAATTCGAGTTAAAACTTTAAAAAGTGACAATAAAATGCTTAAACTTTCAATTTTCTTCAATTATAGCTCGACGTTATCTGTTGTTCTCCCGATGCTCTCATCCATTTATTTTATGTTTGTTCTTCTGACATCCTAAACTACTCTCGCATTACAGTGTACTGCACTAATAAGCTCTTCGTTTTTAGTTCGTTCTCCTGATGTTCTTAGTGTGAGGGCATTGAGGTTGCATAATTTGAAAATCGAAGGATGAGAGCATCGAGTGAATAAACTGAAAATGAAGAGAAAAACTTAAATCAGAGCGTAAGGTCGTCGGGGCTGCGTAATCTAATTTAGGTCATTTTTAAACAATGACGTCATTTTAATTATGTGATTAAACGATGTCGTTTCATTAAACTATATTGTTGTGTTAATTTTAGATGGCGTGTATTAATAGTTAAGGTTTTTAAAACACGTGGCAAGTCACGTCAGCAAACTTAACATAAATAATAATGTTGAGCAAGAATTGAAAAAAATTGAAAGTTTAAGCATTTTATCGCTATTTTTTGAAGTTCAGACTAGAATTGGAAAAAAATTAAAAGTTTGGACATTTTACTGCTACTTTTTAAAGTTAGTGCTATAATTGAAAATTTAAAGAAAGTTTGGGCTTTTTTTGGTAATTAACCCTATAGGTTATTAAAACGGTAAAGTGTGAAATATAAAAAAAAAATATTAGGTCATAATTATAAATTAAAAGAAGTTGAGTCATTAAATAAAAAACATATATTTTGTGTTTAATCCCATACCTGCTACTCAGTAGGATTTCAGCTAGGTATTGATGACGACATATATTTTGTGTTTAAGTATTTTTAAGCATAAAATATCGTTAAATAGTAGTTACTATGCTTATAAGTAAAAATAACTTCAAAATAGTATTCATAATTTTAAAATTGATAGTTTATTTTTAAACTATTGATACAAAGAGTATTTTCTATTATTCTTACAATTTTAAGTTATTATATAGTCTACGTAACTTAGTGCCTGTTTGGATAGGCTTGTACTAGTAGAGCTTTTGTCAGTAAAGCTTTCAAAAGAAGAGCTTTTCTAAGAAGCCAGTTGATTGTTTTGTTGTCTTTTAAAAAAAACTTTTTTGAAAGAGCTTCATACAGTAGACTGTATGACAACATAAAAATAAAAGCACTTTTAATTTTAACTATGTTTTATTTTGTAATAAAAATTATTTATGCGTATAAATATTATTTAAAGTATATTAAACAATATCTAAATCACAATATATTAATTATTATATAATTCCATATGAAACATAAATGCAAATATGTCTAACCAAATCTTTTATATGGATTATAACATAAGTAAAACTAATATCAAAAATAAATATTAAAACATATAAAAAAGTCAAATAATATTATATAATTCTCAAAATAAAAGTGAAGATGGGTTTGTAGGTATTGTGAGAATTATGTGTAAAATATAAAGGCAAAAAAGACTAAAAAAGGCTTATTAATTGATCTAAAATTGGTTTTTTTGAAGCTCCAAATTTGAGCTTCTTAAAAAATTGTAATTTAGCTGCCAAAAAGCTATACCTACTAAAAAAGTGATTTTTTTCATTTTACAGTCAAACACTCATTTTTCTTAAAAAAAATTTGAGATGAAAAAAAGTACTTAGTGCCTGTTTGGATCAGCTTATATCAGTAGAACTTTTGTTAGTAGAGCTTTTGTTAGTAAAGTTTTTCTAAGAAGTCAATTGACTGTTTGGTTGTCATTTAAAAAAGAGTTTTTTTGAAAGAACTTCATACAATAGACTGTTTGATAACATAAAAATAAAAAGTACTTTTAATTTTAATTATATTTTATTTTGTAATAAAAATTATTTATGCATATAAATATTATTTAAAATATATTAAATAATATGCAAAGCACAATATATTTATTATTATATAATTTTAAACCATATAAAACATAAAAAAAGATATCTAACCAAATCTTTTATATGGATTATAATATAAGTAAAACAAATATAAAAAATAAATATTAAAACATATAAAAAAGTCAAATAATATTATATAAATCTCAAAATAAACGTGAATATGTGTTTGTGGGTATTGTAGAAATTATGTGTAAAACATAAAGGTAAAAGGAACTAAAAAATAGACTCATTAATTGATCTGAAAAATCTACCTGAAAAAGTGTTTTTTTTTTAAAACTTCAAATTTGAGCTTCTCAAAAAGCTGTATTTCAGCTTTTAAAAAAGTCATTTTTATGAAAAAATGTGCTTTTGGATTTCACAGCCAAACTCTCAATTTTCTTAAAAAACATCTTTTGCAATGAAAAAAAGTGTTTATTCACCCTCTAAAAGCTGAACCAAACAGGCACTTACTCACTCTCCAAAAGCTCAACTAAACAGGCACTTAATTGAAAGCAATTATATGATGATTACTTTGTAGCAATCATTAATTAATTATTATTATTAACAATTATTTTAATAAAATAGTAATTTTGTTATTTATAATAGAAACAATTACTAAAAAAATTAACTTAATTTGTAATTTATACCAACCCACAAATATACATAGAAGAATGGTTTTTCAAGATATCACTTCTTAACGTATTTTTACTTGAATGGTGTGGCAGAAGCTAGGATTCGGAATGGTTTTTCAAGATATCACTTCTTAACATATTTTGACTTGAGTGGCGTGGCAGAAGCCAGTTAATCCTATTGAAATTTGGATTCGGTCTCTGGTTACATACAAATATCACCGGACCAGATCTCCCTAACCAGTACCCTTATTAATGATGGGTCTGTGCTATACTCATTAAGGTCTGTAGCTTTCTTGGAGTTTGAACTTTGTAGAGTTTCAGACCTTTAATTGTGTTCTTCACTAGTCAAGGCCACATTTTTATTATGGTCTTTGTAGAAGGTCGAGCGCAGGAGACCGTTGTCATTCATTTACTACACGTCCACTTTGAAGCTTTTACTTGGTCGTCCAAGCTGATTATGTTTCGCAAAATTGTATTAAAGAAGAAGTTAAAAGCCTTTTGAAGCAATGACGAAAAACAATTCTAAAAAATGTGGACCAGTGAACTTTCAAAGATGTATGTTTTAATAATCTTAACTTAATTAGTTTTTTCCTTTACAAAATTAATATAAATTATACCAAGATTGTTTACAAAAATAGTTTACATTTTTATGATTACATTAATATGAATTATAAAATGTATAATGGTAATGATAGGAACATTGTAATTTGATTTAATAATTGAACTGATTTAAATCCTATCTTCGTAATACAATAATTTGATAGATGGAAAAGTATAATTCCTTCTTAGACAACGATAAAGAAATCATCTTAAATAAGAAATGACATTGTCGAAGTAGAGGTTCGGGAGCTATTATAACTTTAATTCATAATAACAAACTTACAATGAAGAAAGAGGATTAGATTTTGCAAATAAAGTATAACTCAAATTATTTCATTAATGAATCATGTTTTACAATCTTAAGGGAACCAATTGTCAATGTCATTTAGTATAACATTTTTTGGTTACAAAATAACTCCCTTAAATAATCCTTGAAAATAGACTTAAGAATCAAAATATAAGAGGAGTTCTTTGCAAGGGTAACAAGAGATTAAAGAAGTTAAAAGCCTTTTAAAGTAGGCTTTATTGAGAATCTATCTTAATTAGCTTGTCATCCTTAAGAGAGACAATTATGTTGCATTTTTTCATATATGAATCTATCTTAATTAGCTTGTCATCCTTAGGAGAGACAATTATGTTGCATTTTTCCATGTAAGCAATATTTCGTGAAAAAAGAAGGTATTTTAATCATCATATTTTAGCCAAAGCACCCTAGATCTCTACTTCTAAAGGAAATGATTATACTTTATTTTCTATGAATAGCTGAATAAAATAGCTTAAGCTAATAAATCCTCATTTGAGGGAAAGTTATAGAGATTATGTTAAGCCCTAGTCAATCTTCACCTTGTTTATATTTATAGCCGATAGAGTGTTTTCAACTTTCCTATTATTTAGGATCTTTGGTTCATCTTTAATCTTCTAAAGCTTTGTCATACAAGTATAAAGCTTATGTCCTTAAATTTCATGATTGATCTCGTTTGTAATAGCTTTATTAAAACATCCACTTTAGTAAGAAGATTATTCAGCCTAAAAGGATATTTTAACTCTTGTGGAATTAAAGAGGTTTTATATTACTATTAGAAAGTGACCAGAAAATAACGTGTTATGAACTAGGGACAAACTATTCGGAAAAGTAGAGATCCATATGTCATTTATAACGAATCATTCTAACTCTTTTATCAGAAACCATTCCTTTTTTGTTATTACTTCAATTGTAGAAATTGCCCTCTATTTTTATATCAGTCACCTATATGTAGTTAGTGCAATCTCTAAAGTCTTTAGTGAAATTCTTGATATATAAGCTTGCGACGACTTTTGTAGGTTAGAGCATATTGTTAAAATTTTCAAGTATAATCCATAGTGAGTTGATAGCATCTCCTAAATCCTTTAGCTTATTCCACAAACTAACCCTCTGGAATATATGATTAAAATCACATATGAGTGTGATCTAGAAGTCACCTTTCTCCATTATCATTCTAGTGGAAATATGGGTAAATTGATTCTTGATGATAGAATGCAACATTTCAATCATATTTGGATTAAATACAATCATAATTATACCATTATAGTGGTTTTGGTGATTTGAGATTAAATGTTAATGCTTTCTAAAATGATTCGAGTACTTACTTTTCTTCCCCTTTAACTTAGTTTCTAAAAGTAGCAGCATAAGAGGTTTAATAAGAATCTTATTGGCAATAGAAAAGATAGCACAAAGGGAACAAAGATAAATGGCAAGAGCAGGTCTAACACTCATTGGCTTCGACTCACTCTCACCTCTTCCCTTGGTTAGATCCCTTTCTACTTTTTTTCCCTTGGCTTTGTGACCTTTTTGCTTGTGTGGTCCTGCCCTCTACTTGAGACTGGTACTCATTTTCTCTAGTTTTCCTTGGCATGCTTTGGCTTGCATGCCTTTAGTTTCTTTAGCTTCTCTTTCCTATTAACGTAATTGAGTCTTTTTGTCTTGAACTAGTTTTCGCTTTATACTTTTTACCATTTTTTGGACTAAATTTTTGACTGAGCTTCTTTGACATTTCTTTTATTTTCTTAATAGTGTCTCTCTTCTACAACACATACTTTCTCTGCAATTGAATTCCCTCCTTTTCCATTTCATTCAAGCTCTCTACTCCTAAGCTCTAAGAATTCTTCCCTACCTATGATTGCCCTTGGTCTACAGAAAATTAAGGATATCTCACCACATCTTGCTCAGTAATGAAATAGCTAGAAACAAGTCCTTGGTGATCATTTAGACCTCTCCCTCTACTACTGTCCACCTTTTGTGCTTAATGGAAGAGCCATCATCACACTAGAAATAGAAATTCTTAAGGAAGGGGCGTGTGGTTGGGAAGTAACCCTTACTGGGTTCTCTATAGACCGTCGACCTCTGTACCCTTTGAAAGTGGTTGAAGAGGGCCCTTAGTATGTGCTCTAGTACCCTTTGCTCCTGCAAGCTTGGAAACTTGGTATTTTGTTAGAGAATGTGAAACATCAAAATATCCCTTCATGGATTAATATTCATAATGTACCACTCAAGTACCAGACTACACAAAGCTTGAGCATGCTTACGAGCTACCTCGACAAAACATTATATATGGATGAGAACACTGTAAGGAGATGTCACATTAGATATGCCCACGTTTGTACAAGTGTTGACATTTCTAAGGAACTATTGGAAAGCATTCCCATCATGAGGTTAGGACCTAATAATACACTCTTTAAAGATAGGCTCATAGTCTTATACCAACAGAAATCATCCCTTAAAGTTTAAGGGAAAGCATGGAAACCTAGAGGGAAAGTTTTCAAAAAGGGTAACTATTGGGAACTTATAAAGTTAAATGGGGAGGAAAGTCAAAAGGAGATCAATCCAAGAACTATGGCTTCTCCAAATCCAATGGTGAACAAGGCTATTCAGGTATCTTATAAAGTTATAAAATTCCTTACTTACATTAGGAATGAGATACCTAAATCCCTAACATAAATGAAGAAATAGTGGAAAAGAGAAGAAGATGCAACTACTATCCCTTAACATATTGAGAAGAACTTGCCAAATGAGGATGAAAAAATATATGAGCAGCTCCAAAGAGTGCAAATGATGAAAATTGTAAAAAAAACTCATATAAAATGACAATAGTTTCTTGGAATGTATGAGGATTAAATTACCCAATGAAGCTTAATGCATTGAGTGATTTTGTCTTTAAGGAGAAGCCTTTGATTGTTAGCCTTTTAGAAACTAAAATCAAATTGGAGAACTTGAATAAAATGAATAGTTTGGGTTCCCAGTTGAGGACAATCTCAAATCATCAATATCATGATTTTGGTAAAATTACCATTTGTTATAATTCTAATTTGGTTAAGCTCAAAACTTTTGAGGCAAATGAGCAAGTCATGCATATGAGAGTACAATTCTTAATGGAGTATGTACCTATGTATGTCTCCTTTGTGTATAGGTTTAACATTGTTTTGCAAAGAGTCGAAGTATGAGGAAGTAGCTTGAAGAGGATGAAGGGAGTTTGTTATGGTCTTTGGTTGATCTATGGAGACTTTAACTGCACTCTACATAGGACAGATGCTGAGGGTAACTGTAATTTGGAGAATTATACTTAAGATTTTCTTAATTATGTTAAAGATATAGAGCTGACTAACTTGAAGTATAAGGGCCACTTATTTACCTAAAGCAACAAGTAAAGCTTAGGCTGGTCTATCGGGAAAGTCGGATAGGGCTTTAGTTAACCTGAATTGGTTAACTAACGTCCTTAAAAGCATGACTAGCTTTTTGGATCCGCTATTCTCTAACTATACAGGTGTCAAAATTGATAATTTATTTCATAAGGTTAGTAAAAAGTCTCCTTTCAGGTTTAATAACTTTCTTGTTCATGTTAATGGTTTTTATAAAGCTATTAATAAACGATTGGAAGCTCACTTTTAAGGTACTAAATAGTTTATTTGTGTCCAAAAAGTTGAAAGTAGTAAAATGGAAATTATAAAAAATCAAAGCCAAAAAAACTCTAAGCACAAGAATAGAGATAGATAAAACTAAAAAAAAATTAGTTTCCACTTAACAATTTCTTGCCATAAATCCTAGAGACCCAAATCATTTGAATGAGGAAAAGCTTTCTCCAAAGAAATCCTCAAAAGTAGTCAACAATCACAATTCTCTTATCCAGCAAAAATCTAGAGTAAATTAGATCAAGGAGGAAGATAGGTGTACCATATTCTTTTTTTTAACTCTTTGAGTGCAAGGAAAAATATTAACAGGATCTGCTCCATGACTTTGTCGAATGGGAGAGTGATCAATAATCAAGAGGGGATTTAGAAGGAAGTTTTTAATTTCTATAAAGATCATATTGGAACCAACTTTGAATCAAACTCTTCAGTGGAGACTCTTAGCTATTTTATTTCCAAGAGGCTTTCGAGTGGAGAAGCTGAAAATCTTATTAAGCCAATAGAGGAATCTGAAATAGAAAAGGTTATCTTCCAAATGAATGGAATTAGGGGTTATAGACCATATAAATTGAATGGCCACTTTTTCCATAAAACTTGGTTAAAGAAAGGACCAATAGTAAAGGAAGTGATTCATGAACTTTTTAAAATAGAGTATTGCTCTAGGAGATTAACAAAACCTTTATATGTCTTGCTTTTAATTCCTTAAATCCTGCTACCTCTAGAAAATTCAGGCCTATAGGTTGCACTAATTTTCTATATAAGATAATAGTAAAGCTCCTAGCTAGCAAACTAAAGTCAGTGTTTGATTCCATCATAAGTAGAAACCAGGGAGCCTTTATGAGGAACAAATAGATAGGGAAAAACAACCTGATTGTCTAGTTATTGAAAGAACATACTAAGAAGAAATTCCCTTTAAATTGATCTATAAAGGTTGATTTTCATATAACATTTGATTGTGTGAGCTGAAAATTCCTACTTCAATTGTTAGAAATGATGGGATTCCTACATATATTCATAAATTGTATTAGAGTTTACATCACTTCAACCTCCTTTGGTATACTTATAAATAGGACACCTACTAAGACTTCTAAAGGAGCTAGCGAACTTAGACATAGGGATTTCATATCCCTATATCTCTTTATAATCTATATGGAAGCTCTATCATAGTTAGTGAATTACAATATTGCTAAGGAAGTAAAGTTAAAATATCATACAAAGTGAAAGTTTCTTTAACTAATTTATGTTTTGTTGATGACCTTATACTTTTTTGTAAAGCTCATTTATCAGTGTGACTCTTGATGGCGACCCTACTTCATTTTAAAGCCTTATCAGGCTTAAAAGTGAACCTCAACAAGAGCCACTTTGTGTATAAAGTATGCATAAAAGTGAACATCAACTAGAATTGCAAAAATAATAAGTATGTTAAGGTAGTTTATAATATTGATGTATTTGGCTTTTCCTATAATAACTAGAAGACTTAACTTTAATAAATGTATAACTTTGATTGAAAAGATTCAGAAAAGTATTTGTTCTTAGACAAATAAAGCTTTATCCTATAGTGGAAACTTCAACTATTAAAGCCAGGGATTAACTCTATGCATATATATTGGAGATCCTATATCTTTCTATCAAAGAATCTAATAAAAATAATTGAAAAGATGGTGAAAAAGCTTTTATGGACCAATTTAGAGACTAATTATGGGCATGTAAAAGTGAATTGGCTATCATATGTAAGCCTATGGATGAAGGAGGGTTGAGATTAATTTCTATCAAGTGTAGCGATAAAACTCTAATGATGAAAAGAGGGTGGAGAATCCTGATTGAAAAGGAACTTTATGGATAAAATGGCTTCTAGTTATATTCTCAAAGGGACAAGTATATAGGCTATAACTTTAGGACTGTCTTATCTTGGTTCTTCACTCAACTATTGAAGTCAAGGGACTTAGTGGAAGCATGCATCACTTCTAGGTTCAGTAAGGAAGACAAAGCGTTTGCGTGGTATGACAACTGGACTAGACAGGGGACACTAAATCATCACCATGAAACGATTAGTGCACTAACTAGATTATCGCTTTAAGGCAAAGGTGAATTTCTTAATATTTGAAGGACATTGGCTTGATCTTCTTGCAGAAGTATGACGTGGTTCCTGGCTATGCCCATAATTATGCTCTTGAAGATTCCTATTAATGGTATAATATTCCATTCGTGCAACTCTCTAACAGATTTTGTAGGTAAAAGCTTCAAGGGAAGGACCAGTTGTGTGATGGAGCAAGATTGTCTGGAATAAACACCTTAAACATAGTACAAGTTTCCTACTCTAGCTAGCATTTCAAAAACATACTTAGTAAATTGGATAAAATGAGTTAGTTGAGCCTATTAGGGGCTTTTATATTGTGTCTAAAAAAGGATGAGACTAGAGACCACTTGTTTTTTGAATACAACTACTCAAAGGAAATATGGAGAAAGGTTAGGGGACTTTATCATTGGAATGTTGATTTAAATTCCTTAGTTAAGATTGTCAATTGGCTTCAATATCATAAGAGCTCTTCTAAAGCAACTAAGGCTACTTATGTCATTGTTATGGGAATATGTTTCTATGAGATATAAAGGGAGAGAAACTGAAGGAGATTTGTAAGGAAAGAAGGGTAAAAAGATATCATGCTAAAAGATATAACCTCTAGTATAAGGGAACAGATTATAAAATGCAACTTTGTTAATTATTATAACCAAAATCTAGTTAACTTTTGGAGTATCTAAAGTTATCTCTCAAAGGCTTCCATAAGTTTTATTATTTTTCATATGTTTGGGATTGTATAGCCATATATTGGAGATTATATAAAGTCATAGATTGGTTGATGTCTAGAAGGTGCTCCCTATAATTTAACTTAAAAATCGTCAAAATCTTATAATGCTAACTGCATCTTGGAACAACTAAACCTTTTTATGTTTTATGCTAATATAGTCATAGATACGGGTAGACATAAAGCCTTTTCTCTTCCTATTTGATCTCCTCTTATATACAAAATTATATTCATTCTTATTTTAATTTTGGTTGCTTATTGTTTTTATCTAGACAACTTTCTCTTTGGTCTTCAATAGCTAGTTTTGTACCTTGATTTTAAACTTTAGCACATGTGATCTCTTTTTTCACAATATTCATTGTTAGAACCTCCACTAAAATAGATTAGTTTTGTTTATTGGTCATATAGTTCCCATTCATTTGCTCTTCCTCTTATGAAACCAAAATTGGGCACTTATACCTTAATAAGTCTCTATTCTGTCAGTTTTCCTTTTGCATTCAATATGCTACTTATATAACATCAACATTCTCTTCCTTATTGGTGGTAGTCATTTTAGGATTTAAGTTCATAAAATTTTGATATTATACTCTTGTGAATTTTTTACCTATAGCTTGCAATTTTTTTGATTTGCTAAACTTGATGAAGTCTCCTTCACTATGTTATAAAGACTGAGTCCTTAAAGTGTTTCCTATATTCATCCAATCTAAAGAGGGAAATTTTATCTGAAAATGACTGCTAAATATCCATAAGAATATAAACTCTCACGTAGCTCACCCCCTTCAAGTTGGCATTTGCTTCATCTAGGCATAGTAGTTTGTCTAAATAACTAACTAAATGGTTAACCTCTTAATTGTCCAATATTCTAATAGAATATTATGAATGTTAATCCAAAATGAAACATGTTTTGGCTTTATTTTCTAGAATAAATACCAGGTTTTCATCATTGAATGAGAAGATTTTGTTTGTTAAAATGCCAACATCTAGGACTCAATAATTTTTTGATTTTTTTCCACTGATTCAAACTTAACTAAGAAGATTTTCTCTTCATTAACTATAACTTCTTGAAGAACCTGTTGCTTCTAACGATAATGTGCCCAAGCATTTAGCATTCGAAATGGTAGTCTTTTGTGTATAAAGAAGCCAATGAGAGCATTGTCCCACTTGGCCACTCCTTTCTTTAGGATATCAACTAGAGGATATAGTATGGTGATATCATTCTCTACTTTCGTAGGATAGTACTAAAGTTTTTATAAAGGAGAAGCGTCCCTCAGGACTTAAAGCCAATTCTTCTTGATGTGGACATTACGTGAAGGATCAAAACAGAGAGGAGCATGAGTCAAGGGATCGGTTGATTCGAAATCTAAAGCTATTGAGTTGCTATTGTAAAGGACAAGGAAAGTAGAAGAGGAGTAGTTATGAGTACGGGAAGGAAAGTGGTCAGGGGACAGGAGCTTAAAACTCGATATTATACTACAAACGAAAATATATAAAAATTAAAGGAAAACAAACCATTCAAGGGCAATGAAAGACGAGAAATTGGAAATGAAAAGAGAAGAACAAGAGGAGGCATGAGCAAGAGAAGATTGAGGAAAAAGAGGGGAAAACCAAGAAAATTAAATAAAGTTACGGAAACATTTCGTAATTATTCCGCTACTGTCAGATTAGATCCGGATACGATTTTTCAACATAATTACCCATGTTCTGTTAACTTAAGAAACCTTCCTTTGTTTTCTTTTGCTGGACTTTCCGTAAGCATAAATTTTCTCTGACTGCAATATACAGAGTAAAATAAGATGCAGAGTTAAACAGACGAGATCTTCTGTTTAGTTTTATGGTATCTTATTATGTCTAATAAATCTCAACCATTTATTTATGCGGGTCTCACGTTTATTTTTACGGGACTCATACGGAACCTATATAAATAAATGATTAAGATTTATTAAACAGAATAAGATACCATAAAATTAGACATGGTTTTAAAAATCAGACCGGACCGGCCGGTCCAACCGGTCCGACCGATGACCGGTCGGCTATCCGATCCGGTTCACCCTAAAAAATTAGTTTTTAATTGACCCAGTCTGGTCAAAACCGGTCAATTGACCGGTCGGACCGGTCCGACCACTGGTTCAACAATTTTTTTTATTTATTTTTTATTTTTTGATATATTTTTGTATTTTTTAATATTATTAATATTATATATAATTAAATATAATTATTGCATAATTATGACGTCACACTGGTTCGACCGGTGGTCAAACTGATCGAACCGGTCAAACCGGTAACTAATAAAATCTTCAATTCGATGATCGATCCGGATTTCAAAACACTGAAACTAGACAAAGGATATGGACTCAGAATTAAAGCACGTTTACTTGAGCATAAAAACTACATCGCATAAATCCGCACGACAAATTTCACTTTCTTACGTAAAGAAAGTGCGTAGTAGAGACTAAATAATTGCGTTTACATATCACCTAATAGCTTAAGCAGTCAAAAACCGAGAAATACGCTGAACAACACTGTCCAACTTCACAACCTAGGCAAGATCATAGCCTTCAGCGGATTCTTCATCACCATAGTGAAAGCAAAAGTCTCAGTGGGGTCCGGCGGGGCTCCGGGAACAGGCAACCACCTGAAAGCATGCACCATCCTAGCAACCAGCAAGTTAACATGCAAAATCCCCAGAGTCCAAGCGGGGCAAATCCGACGACCCGCCCCGAAAGGAAGCATCTTCACTCCTCTAGTCCCCGTCAAATCCACCCCAACCCCATCACCTTCTAAGAACCTCTCGGGACGGAACTCGTCCGGATCCTCCCACAAAGCAGGGTCCTCCGTAATCCAGGCAGTGTAAAACTCCACGTTTACATCCTCCGGAATTTTGTAGCCACCAAGCTGCGTCTCCTGAGTGGCTGCGTGAGATAGCAGAAAATGGCTTGGTGGGTGTCGCCGGAAAGTTTCTTTCACCACTGCACTAAGATAAGTCATTTTCTCCACATCCTCTTCTTTCACCAAGCCAGCTTCACCTACAAAGCTAACAATCTCGTTGTACAGCTTTTCTTGTATCTTTTGGTTTAATACCAAGTGGAGAAGAGCCCATTCAACGGTTGTTGCACTTGTGTCGGTTCCAGCACTTATCACCTCTGAGCACAAAGTCGTAAACTCCTCTTCTTCTAATGGCCCTCTTTTTGTTGTTTGGAGGTTAAACAAAGAGTCTATATAGGCTGCACCAACTGGACTCACCATCTCTGAGCTTGGTGGTTCGCCTTTCTCTACAAAGGCTCTCCTGTTCCTTATAAGTGGAACCAAACAATCCAGTTGTCTCTTCCTCAGTTCTTTGGCTTGTTTCATTTCCTTTCGAAATAGAGGAGCGAGAACTGGCAAGAAATCTGGGAGCTTTGGTGCTGTAATCAACATGACCTCTTTTAGAGTGGCTTCTATTCTTTTGATCCTTTCCTCCGAGACTCTTGCACCAAAGCAGAGACATATTAGGATGCTACATATTGTGAACCTGCAGTTACTCATCACCTCAACGTAACCATTCTCAAAAGCCTCTACTTTTAGTCTTTTCATGTGATTCTCTAGAGCCCATTCTCGTATCCAGCTGCACTGTCTGATCCTCACCGGGTTAATAAACTCGGTGACAAAGTTTCGGCGCAGAGTTCGCCATAGAGGACCGTATTTCGCGGAGTTGATCGCACACTTTCCAACGCTGAAAACAAGTCTGATCGGCGAGTCGGGAGGGCGACTTGCGAACAGAGGGCCTCGCTGGACTAGGGCTTCGTGGATGAGCTCAGAGCTGCTGACGATAACCAAAGTACGTTGACCCATTTGCATGGTGAAGATTGGGCCATATTTTGCACGCAAATCACGTACTATGTAGATAAAGGATCGGCGTTGAAGAATGACTTGAAACAAGTTACCTACTAGCGGCCAACCTGGTGGTCCTGGCGGAAGGTTCTTGACACCACCGCCGGTGACCGACCAATATCGCCACCATAGTCGAAGAAGGAAGAGCAAAGAACACAATATCAGGAGGTTTATCACATCCATGACAGAGAAGAATTTGTGGCGGTTTCAGGGATAGAACGCTGGTTTATATATAGATATAGATGGCAATGCTTGACGATTAGTAAAAAGGTCTTGACTACGGTGTCATGTCAATAAATGAACGTCGTCTACTCCAGCAATATTAGGTTTATTTAATATTGTACTTAAATGATATGAGCAGAATATTTTGAGAAAATGATTTTTCTGAAGTTCTAGGCTTAGTTAATTTATTAACCAACTGAAGGATACCAAATTTAGGAAGGACTTTCGGTCATGCATGTTTCGTGAGATATAATAGAATGAAATGAAACTTACAATGTAACAAATACTTAGTATAACGTAATTGACATTGATCAAGATTTTCGGAGGGTACAAGATATTATACCATTACAGAATTGGAATTAAAAATATAGTAAGAGGTATTTACTCATATACTTTAATTATATAATGCCGAATACTACCTTTGGGTTTTGTCAAGCTTTTTTAATTTACTAACTCTTAATTTTGAATAGATGCTTAATGAGAGAAAACCATACTTAGAGTTCAAATAGTTAATGTTCGTAATGCGACTCCATTAAGTTAAACTTAGGTTTTGTAGAAGATCGTTTCTAACTCCACATGTATTATCAACATTATCAAAACAAAGTGCGTTAGTCAGACTTTTTCGGGTTTTGAGTTTTTCCTTTGTTAGAAAAAATGGAGAGGTTCCTAAAAATATTTCTATGTGTAGGGGATCCTGCCAAGCAAGTAATGGCCAAAGTAAAAAGGAGCAATTTTTTTTTTAATGATGAAGGAGGCTTAGGAATTACCCTATTAGAATCACAAACAAAGTGCTTATGATTCAAAGGATACATAGTTCACCCAATGATAAACAAGCTCTTTGGCTCAAATGGTTGTTGGTTCAACCAGATTTCGCTGATCCGGAACATCCTTGTTTTGATCCATATCCTTGAGTAGTTTTTGTTGCTGAATACCTGCAAAA
>JAOQMR010000002.1:26471805-26485357 GCA_027563865.1 Erythroxylum pelleterianum
GTTTGATATACAGATCTCCTTGAATCAGTTGGCCCTTCTTTGGTCAAACTTTGGTAACATCTTTTGGAATATTTTAATGTCATATGACTAGTTAGTTTATGAATAGATTACCCGCTGTGGATTCAAGAAAAAAAAACATTAGAGAGTGGGCCTTGTAGAGGGCCCTGGGCGGGTGCCCCGCTGGCCCCTGCCCAGGGCCGGCCCTGATTGTCCCCCTATTAAAGCATCCAAGCAAGAGATTGTCTCTTCACTTTTGGAGCTTCTTAAAACTAGAGCTGATAGATGAAGTCCACCATTCTTGGCCTTTTTTTGGACAAGAGGATAACCTTCCCAATTATGAAACAAGGGGTTTTGAATAACTGGAAGCAACACGGTTTACAGGAAGTGCTTGTGAATAATGAGGGCGTTTTTCTCTTCAAATTTGCCAGCTTTAAAGATGCCACGAGAGTGATTCAAAAATGGACCTTGGCATGTACATAACAAGCCACTATCACTCCAATTATGGAGGTATGGGTTGAAATTAGAGGAGATTAAACAGGAAAACAAACCTATATGGATTTGTATACATGATTTTCTCCTTGGAGTATTGGACTACAAGTGGTCTTAGCCACATTTATAGTATATTAGCAACCTCATATCTATTGATTAAGCCACTGTTGAGATTAGAAGAATCAATTTTGGAAGGATATGTATCTTGATTACTTTTATAACTGACTTACCTAGGTGATTCCATTCATTAGGTTGAATGAAAATCTAGAACCTATTGAGGATCAATTGAAGGTCTCTCAAGCATGGAAACCATAACCTGTAGAGAAGAAAACTTGGAGACCAACAAAAAGGATCTTTACAACAGGTAACTGTTGAGCAAGTTTTATTCTTATAAAACCCTCAATATACCTCAAGTGCACGGGTCGTGAATGTAGCATATGAGGTGTTGATCTCTCGAAGAGTAGGTGAACTATCTAATTCTAAGTTATCTAAGGTCTAAAAGGATTATTAAAATGAAAATAAAAACTCAACAGAAAAGTAAATTTGTGAATATGGATTGATTGAAAATTAAATTGTAAGGTCAACACACAAGAAACCAAAATTGGTCACCACTAATTTACAATTGAAATTCAACCAAGGAAGATTAACAAATTATAGGAGAGGGGATTTATCCTATCATTAATGCTAACTTAGTCACTTTTGTGTTAATGTGGTGTCGGTTATAGACTATCGAAGGTTGGATTACTTTCTCTCGAGTTATACTCACTATGTCCTAGTTATTAAACACTAATTAAGTTGCGTTACCGAACATGTAATCTCTCGATTAACAATTAGCCCACAACCTAATCATATCTTAATCATTCTATTAAACAACCGGGTTCTCATACGAGATCTCTTTCCATATAATTACCAATTTGATTATTTTCTTGGTCTACTAAGTTGTTTAACTCTCATTAACCAACTCAATCATTTTGAATTCGATTCACTTTTGATCTATTACCGAAGCATGCAATTATAACAATTAATCACAACGTGCAAATACATTAACACTCAAACAACTAGATTAACATTAAATTAAGAACAAATCCCTAAAGAAAAGTTGGAACATCCTTAACCCAAGATTCATCATCATTAGTCCCATCTCATACATCATTTACATGAATAAAGATGGAAAGAAAGAAAGTAACTTGCAGGATTGGAGGTTGAAGCAACTATAGCTCCACCTTCTTCTTTCTCTTCTTCTCTCTCTTCCTTCTTCCTCTTCCTTTGATCTTTCCCAATTTAACAAAATGGAGACACAAAAATTAGGGTCCTCTTTTTTCCTTTGTAGGATTTTCTATTTAGGGTAAAAAATAGGTTTTACCCGAGCCTAAAAAGTACAAAATAACCTTGTAAAGTTAATTTTTAAAAATCTGTCCGCGTCTGCTATCGCATATGCCATGATCGTGGTCTATAGGCTTGTCCAGCCACGATAGTGGGCCTGGATCTTCTGTCGGGTTCCTCTAAATCTTCTCCGTTCTTCGATATCTGATCTCAAACACTAACAAACACATCAACGCATCTCAAATACATAAAATTAAAGCTCAATAGCATGCTCTAACCCCTATAACACTCAAAACACACATATCTGACCAAACAATTCTAAACCTAAACTTACATGAATCAATTAATTAACTAATAAAAACATAGTAAAATGCAACTTACAACTGTCACTAACTATCATGAACTTATGGAGCATAATGTTCAATTTCAGTTTCTAATTATTAGCAGTACAGAACAGGTTACTTGTACATCTATAGATGAGGAAGTTGCAACCATAGTAGAACTGAACAATATGCACACAAACATATCTCAAAAGGCTGGAGATAAGGGTTTTATTGGATCTTTAACTTCAACTTGCATAAAGAAGAGATCATAACAAACATCTTTCCAAGACATTATACCTAAATCCCAACGACAAATTCTGAGTAGGTAGGAAATACCAAACAAAAGTTTCAAATTGTCATTAGGTGTTGGCCCCTAAATTTTTTTATTTTATTAAGCATGAATAGATTAATTAAAGGTTTTGATAGGTTGAATTGTGTTGGGATTAATTAGTATGGTAGCATTAATAAGGTTAGGTGGCATGAGATTTGAAATTAATGTGTTATTAGTGATAAGTTGCATGAAGGGGTAAATTGGGCATGTCACTTAAGTCTTTTAAATGCAAGGCTTTTCATTAAGGGCATAAAGGACTTTGTGGCTTTAAAGAGGGTATAAAAAGGAAGAGAAATGAGAGGCTTGCATTAGAAGAAGAAGAGAGAACGAAAATTGAGAGAGAAAGAGAGAGAAATTGTCGTGGAAGAGGAGAAGAAGAGAAGAAAAAGGAGGAAAAGCTAGGTTTGTGATTTTCTAAGTCTTCAAGAGGAGTTTTGGGATAATTCCAAGAAGGAAAAAGGTAGAGGAAGGCTCAAGTTTCCTTTTGATTCAAGAAACCCTTTGATTGGGTGAAGATTGAAGGTAAGTAATGGTAAATGTTTTGGAGTTTTAGAGAGTTCTTGGTTAGAAAAGCTTAAGAAATAGACGGGTCTAGTGTTTCTACCATTAATTTCATGTATTGGGTTAGTTAGGTTTTCCAATTTAAGTTCTATTAATTGGGAATTTTGTGTTTGGTTGAAGAAGTTCAAGAAGGGCAAGGAAGAGAAGAAGAGCAAGAGGAGGGACCCCATTGAACAAGAAATTAAGCAAGGATATAAGGTGAGTTACATCTTTATATTTGTGTTAATAAGTTAAATGAAATAAATGATTTTCCAACTACTTTTGAAAATGAGCTTTAAATATGCTTTGAATGTTTAAAAATTGCTTTATGTTGGTTGTTGTGTGAGAATTTTGGAAATGAGTCCATATTGCTTTGAAATTGTCATATGGTTGTTTGATTGAGTTAAATAAACATGGTTTTTATTGCTTGGACTGAGAATGTGATTGTGGATTATGACATATGCATGAAAACATGTTTTCAAG
The DNA here is from genome assembly GCA_027563865.1 of Erythroxylum pelleterianum. Taxonomy (NCBI): domain Eukaryota; kingdom Viridiplantae; phylum Streptophyta; class Magnoliopsida; order Malpighiales; family Erythroxylaceae; genus Erythroxylum; species Erythroxylum pelleterianum. The sequence goes on from JAOQMR010000002.1 coordinate 26,475,295, forward strand.
AATATGCCACTTGGGCATAAAAAAATCCAATTTTTATGCATGGATTACATGTTATGTGGATTAGGTCAAGTCCACCCAAGAAAATGTCACGTGCACGTATACCAAGAATAGGCTTATCCCGCCTGCCCGCAAGAGACACGGAGATCCTTTTAGGACTCCTCAAGTTTACGACTACACAAGGCCATTTTATGGAATTGTGTAGTTCGTCATGAATTGTGGACTTACCAAGCCAATTATGATGTGTTTATGATGTGTTTATATGTTTATATGTAATGACAAGTTTGAAGGATGCTTGATTGTGATTGTTTTGACAAAGTTAAGAAAATGCATGTATTTGGTAAGAATTGTTATGATAGAAAATGTTTGAAATGGTTTTCCGCTTATTACCGAGTATAAATGTGTTACCCACGAGTGAAAGCTCACCCCTCCTATCCCGTCCCATCTCCAGGTGAAGAGCGCGAACTCGAGGATTGAGCTTAAAGGCATTGCTTCAGGATTGTTTTGTTTGTGTATTTCAAGTTCATTTTTGTAAAACAATGCTTTAGTTGCATTTTGAGAAAAAGTTGTTGCTTTTGCAAGTTGTATTTTGCTTTATGTTGTAAGTGGCTTAAAATGCCCACTAAAGCATTGTAAACACTTACTTTGATGGTAAATGAAATGCTTATGAATTATAGTTATTCATGAAATTTCAAATCTTTGCATGGCTATTTTCAGTCTTCATGTGGGGAGGAATGTGTTATGAATGCAAGAGGAATTCTAGCATTTTATGAGTAGAATTGATGAATTTTGTCTTCTTGGAGGTTAAAGAAGATAGTTTGATCTTTCCAACGACATGAAGTTGTGGTTTATGGATATGGAATGGATAGATATACATGTTGAAATTTAGGTGGTTGTTTTAGGTTTGTGTTTGAGATGACTTGAATGAATGTTTGGAATTGATAGTTTTTATGAACTTTTTGAGTTGAGGTTTGAGGATTGAATGAGTTGAAGTTGGTGTTGAAGACATTATGAAGTGTTTTGGCATGGAATAAATGGATTTTGGAAGATTAGAAGTGTTCATGATGTTTGGATAGGTTTTGGGCAAGCTTTGGAGTGGCATGGGGGCTTTGAGGAGTCCCCATGTCCGTTAAATGGACATAGGTGTCTGTTTAACAGACCTTCTCGTGTGGAAAAACACCCTTTGTCCACTTCATGTCCGACAGTCTCGGGTCAGATTGGCCTCCAAAGCTCGAGCCATGTCTGTTAAACGGACATGTCCGTTTAACGGACATGCACTGGAAAGATGGTGATTTTTGATAATGTTAGAGGCCGAATCAGAATTTTTGGTCTGCATGAGAGTTGTAGGTCTAGATGTCTTCTTTCCAATGGAAAAAAATGAACTCAATCCGACATCTAGATTAAAAGTTATGGCATTCGCGCCAAGAGAGGTTAAAATTGATTTTTGGAATGAACATGGTCCATTGTTTAGGTCATAGCTCCCTCATCCGACTCTAAGTGGAGTGATTCTTGGACCAATAGTTTCCTATGACATATATCTTCTTCCCCTTAAAATTTTGGTAACATTTGGAGTTAAATTGAGGAAGTTTGTACTAAGGTAAGTAAGGGGTCGGTGAAGAGAGCAAAGTTAGGGAATGAGCTCATTTAAGCGTTTTAAGCATATCTTGAGTTGTAGACCTCCATTTGAGGTGATTTTTGCACCAAAGCAAACTAGAGACTAAAAGTTACAATTTTTATGAAGAAGTCAACTTAGGGTTTTGATGCTTGACTAGTGTGTGCTCACCACCAATGTGGTTGGATTAACACATTATAGACTGACAGTGACCCTTTAGGGTTTTTAGTGCAACGCTTATGTATCAGGGCGTTGGGCTTCGAAATCGGGACCCAACATTAGGAGGAAATCCAATAGAAAAAAAAAAGACTCCATCATTGGAGCCTACCTCATGAACATCTTAACTTGGAATATGAAAGGAGCAAATGCTCCTAGTAAGAAGCTTTTGATTGGAAATATGATTTTGTATAATAAGGTTGTGATAGTTGGCATTTTGGAAACTCATTTGTAAAAAGGCAATATCGACTTATTAAATTAGTTTCCATCTCAATAGAGAGAAATTGCAAACTACAATTATCATTCTAATGGCAAAATAGTTATCCTGTATGACTGCAAAGGAATGACTATTTGAACGAGTATGGTTTCAAATTAGATCTCCCATTTAGAGGTTTATGTGAGGTATTCAACTCAACTAGTTTCATATCCTTCATTCATGTGCAAAATGCCTCTTACCAGAGAGCTTTCCTGTAGAATCAAATTAAAGATGTTGCCGCTTACATTTGCAGTCCTTTGATCCTCATTGTAGATTTTAATTTTATTCTAAGAACTAAATAAGCAGAAGTATTTAGATATGTTAGAAATCCTTGCTGAGAATTGAGAAAATTTATTAAGAAAGCTCAACTGACTGATATACCATCTGGTTGTAACTTTTTCAGTTGAAGTAACAAACAATCTGTAGAAAATTTCTCTAGGAAAAAGTTAGATCGTAGTTTAGAATACACTCAATGAATGGTGGTTGTCCTCAATTATTTCTTTTCTTTTTCTTGCAATAATCCTTCAGATCATTCACCAATACTCACCTGAAATACTATTGTTAATCCCAAAAAGCCATTTAGATTCAATGATTTTCTAGTTAATCTAGTAGGCTTTAAAGATGGCATTTGGAAAGCTTTAAAAACAAGAGTCAGTGGAACCAAGAAATAAATCTATGCCAAGAAATTACATATTATCATAATGGAGATGAAACACCTTTTAAAAGATAACATTTTGGTCAACACTGCTAGGAAGGACTTAGACAACATTCAATTGAATCTTCATAATAGCCCCAATTCCACTCAACTGAAGAAATGGAGAGATTTGCCTTACATTTTTTTTCCAAAACTCTTCTATATGACTTTGCTCTCATAAAGCAGAGATTTAGAATGGATTGGTTGAAGAGTGGTGACATAAACATTTTGTATTTTCACAGGGCTATCATCTCTAAAATAGCTAGAACTGGAATTTTTCCACTTAAGTTCAATAACCTTAAGGTAAGCTCTCAATCTGAATTGTTAGTGGGAGCCTATAGTTACTTTTTTGAGCTAATGAATAAGCCTTCTAGAGCTCACTCCACTACCTCTCTACTCAAAGAAATCACATAGGAAAGCCTTTCTACCCAGGAAGCAGATTTTGGGTGTCAACATGTCACTATATAAGAGACTGATGAAATCTTGAAATCACTTTACCCACAAAGCTTCTAATCTGATGAGCCTAATATAAATTTCTTCCTAAACTCCTGGCCTCTTACAAGGAATCTTGTTTCAAATGTTATTTTTTAATTCTTTAATAATGGTTCCTTAGATTAACATGACTTTCATTACACTTATCCCCAAAAGTGGTGAGCTCAAAAAGTTTTCTAACTTTCACCCCATCTCATGTTGCAACTCTATTTACATATTGACCTCTAAAATACTAGCTTACAAATTGAAAAAGATTATTTCAAATCACTGGTAGGTTCATTGGTGAGAATGTATTGATACTTTAAGAGTTAGTTAGAGCTTACTGTTAGACAAGTGCTTTAAAGGCAATAACATTTAGCACTTATTATACAAATTATTTTAAGATTAATAAAGGCATTTTTCATTATTTTGATGTTCATACTGTTAAGTCAAAATGACTTTACGATTAAAAATTTTGATGACAAACAAAAAGCAGACGAATGAAAAGCAGACAGAAGACAAACAAATGAAAATCAGACGGAAGCAAATACAGACGATAGCGAAAAGCAGACGAAAGCAAAAGTAGACAGAAGTGAAAAGCAGACGCTAGCTAAAGAAAAGAAGACGAAAGCTTAGAACAAAAAGCAGACGCTAGCTAAAGAAAGCAGACGCTATAAAGCAGACGCTAGAAAGCAGACGCAAGAAAGCAAATGGAAGCATAAGTCTGAGTTAGTTACAGAACTCAACTGAATAACCGTTTCTTTAAAGAATCAAGAAGCAGTTGAAGACGAAGGCTATAAATAAGAGTCAGAGTCAAAGATTGCTACAACAAGAGACTGAAATCATTACAAGAGCATAGTAATTATTGCGAGAAATTTCTGTGTGGAAAAATTAAGAGCTATTACTTCGAGAAATTTCTATGCGGAAAAATTAAGAGCTATTACTTTTCTGTAACAAGATCGAAACATTTTCAGTGAGAAAGTGATACAGATAGCCTGAAGAGGCTAAGAGTAAAAGAATACTCAGTGTATAAAGACCTGAAGAGGCTGAGTGAAAGAATACTTGTAAAAGTTTTGAGAAGTTAGTGAAATCTCAGAAAGTCATCTGAGGACTGGACATAGCCCACGGTTTAGGGTGAACCAGTATAAAAACTAATGTGTCAAACTCTCTCAAATACTCTCTCTCTCATTCGTGATTTTCAATATTACTTATTACGCAAGTCTTAAAAATCTTTTACAACGAACAAAGTCTTGTTTTAAACAAAAGTTTTTAAACGGGGTTAACGAAAAGTTTATCACAATTCAACCCCCCTTCTTGTGTATCTTGATATTGTTATTAGGCATTGTATTAACGTGTGATTCACTTCACATACATTTATGGATTTGATGTTGATCTTAAATTGATTTAATGAAGTCCTTGATACAAAACATAGCATGGAGGCAATCATGATGAGATCATGATAATGAGATTTCTATCATGTGTAATTATGTTAGTATCTAAACTTTCCCTAGTCATAGGATTAATGAGATGGGATATAACTAATCCGAATATATTAGCGCATGTTATACTCCTTGATTAGATTAAACAATAGATCTCATAAGCTATAGATATAAGCTATTTAGAGTTAACATGTAGATGCTTACTAAGGATAGTAAGTACGTTGGATTGACCTACTATGAGACAATCATATGGATATTCTATTCCAGTGTCAGTGATAGTCTCATCATAGCGACGGTGCAAGTATCCTTTGACTTTAGGTGCTCAAGGATATCTCATATACTGATCATGTGCTTTCACTCCTTTCATCAGTGCCTTTCAGGGGTTACTCCTAGGGTGATGATTGGGCACAACTTAAGCTATTTGGAGGTAATTGAGTAGCAATAAAGAATTCACCACTCATGATAGAAGGAGATGATACCCATTAAAGGACGAAGGAGATAGTCAGAAAGGTACATAAACATCTTACATTTCATGTTTTTGTTTTTTTTTCTATATCTATATGTATGAGTAGATATCATTTTAAGGTTTTGTTTTATTTTTGTGCTTATAATTGATATATATTATGTATGAGATACATGATCGGAACCTAATAACGATATCAGAGACATCTTGTGCCTTGTTAAATATAGAATACATGACATGTGAAAACTATTTTCATGGTTGTGACAGCTTAGAGTCCTGTAATGTTTTGTTCAAAATTAATTATATAAAAATGTTTTTCACAATTTCTTTCATCAATATGTTAAAAAGATGTAAGCGAATGATTCAATGTGATTGAAAAAATTTTCATGTGATTAAAATATTTAATTTCAAATTTACAAGAACATGGATGAAATATGTCTTTCTGTTGGGCATGTGATGTCTATTAGCTAAACTGATGAGGTTACACATGATTTTCGTAGAATTTGATTCTGGAAAAGTTATGTGAACATATTTGGGATGTGTTTATGCCTCTATAATTTTTTTAGAATTATTAAAAATTTTAAATAATTTTATCAAACAATTTTCCAGATTTTGACAGTTTTCCATAAATTGTAAGATCTATTTTGTTTGATGTTTTTGTATGTTTATATTTCTGTTCTAGAACCTTAAAAATATTTTTATGTGATAAAAATATGTTAATTTCATGTTTGATGAATGCCTAAACGATTTTTCTCAAAATTTGATTTCCAGAAAATTTTAAAATTCATATATGTCATTTTTAGTGTCATATCAGTGTTTTTGTGATTAGGATAATTTTTGAGTGATTCCTAAATTATTTTTATCATCATGAAATGAACTAGAGATGCTTGGAATGATGATTTGATGTTTTGTAAATTTTAGGAAATTATGAAAATTAATTTTTAATTAATTAGTAGAGCAATAGATTTTCTATCAAGACTAAAAAATTGGCATGTATGACAAAATTGAAGTTGTTTAATTTCGGACATCAAATAATTATTTTACGGTAAATTAATTTTGAATTAATTTTTGAAATTAGAAATTCATGTTAATTAGATTAATTTTAATTCCAATCAAAATAACATACATTAGTAATTTTAGCCAAGCTAGTAAAAGGAAGATAGTAAATCTAAGTTTTAGATTGGGCTTAGATCCAAGTGTTAGATGGGGCTTTCATGTTAGGATCCATAAGATATCATAACCAAAATGATGTGTTTAGGAGAATGTGTAGGTTTGCATAATAGATGATTATGGGCTTAGGCCTAATTTGATTGGGTAGTCCATATCAAGCCATGTAGTTATATGTATATATATGTATACACACACACACACACACACACACACACATATATATATATATGTATATATGTATATATGTATATATGTATATATATGTATGTATAAGACCATCTAAGTTAGATGAGACCTTAGTCAAACCCCTCACTTAGAACATTAAAACTAACGCCTTCCTTCAATCTGGCGAGAACTAGAGAAAAGTTTGGGTTGTTGGGCAAACCTAAGCTCGCTCTACAGAGATATGTTCAAACCATGGAAATAAGATTTTCAGATTAATGAGTTAGTTTTAACTAGAAGCGTTGGTTTGTTGGACAAAATCAAGATCAACATGGACAGAGGCGAAGTTGGGTAGTGTACATTAAATGTACACGTGTTAAGAGTTGATAGACCAATGAGTGTGCACAGATCAAAAGTTGATAGCACTAGATTCAATAATTGCATTAAAGATACAATTGGTATGATCGATACTTACTAGTTGAACTAAGGTGGCTTTTTGGGCAAACCTAAGGTCAATCTTAAGGAAATTGGATATCGACCCACTAGGAGAATTTCTCGATGAGGTCTCTCAGATTTATATTGAGGGTTATGAATTTGTGACAATAGTGGGAGGCATAATGCGTACTATTAAAGTCCTTATAGACATGCATTTAAGTACATTCTAATTTTTCTCTATTTGATGATAGGTTGCTATTGCCCGAGTCAACATCATGAGTACTAGTGTGAATCTAAGATCATTGATGGAAGCTAACAAGTTGACTGGACCAAACTTCCTTGACTGGCTCAGGAACTTGATAATAGTTCTAAATTCTGAGAAGCTTGGTTTTGTCTTGGAAGAACCACTTCTCGATCGCAAGGCTATGGATGCTCATACCAAGTCTATCATCTTAGGGAGCTTCTTAATAAGCAAGCAAGGTCCGAAAGGTTCGAGACTTCGCGATTACTCTTCCATTCCAAGATGGTTGAGGGGACATTTCCAGTGCAATATGCACTAAAGAAGAATGGCTGTATCGAGCGGTTGGCCTCTTTGGGTTTTCTTTTGGGTCATAAATTAAGTATTGACTTAATTGTGATGATTTAACTAATATTTACTCATAATTTATGCTTAATTATCGAAGGAATAATATATCCAGCACAATTCCCGAGCTAGTCAACATGCTCAAGGTAGTTGAGCCATTTGTCCGCAAGGATAAGGTTATGATGCTGGTGGACTCTTCTGGTTTGAAGAAAAAGAGCCAAAAGAAGAAGAAGTCTGCAGGGCCTAATGAAGGTGTCAAGAAAGCAAAGAAGACTGCGTGGAAGGGAACTTGCTTCCAATGTGGCAAGGATGGCCACTGGAGGAGAAACTGTAAGGCCTATCTGGAGTCCTTGAAGCAGAAGAAGACATCTGATGCCCCATTTACTTCAGGTATTTATGTTATTGATATTCATACTGTTTCTGATAACAACATATAGGTATAAGATACTGGTTGTGGCTCACATATTTGTATTGACATGAAGGGCCTCAGGAATAATAGACAACTCAATAAGGGAGAGTCAGACCTATAAGTGGGCAATAGAGCAAGAGTTATTACATTAGCTATAGGCATATATGTATTGAAGCTCCCTAGTGGGCTTGTACTAGAAGTGGACAATTGTTTTTATGTACCTGCTTTGACTAAAAATGTAATATCTGTTTCTAGTCTTAATAAAACTAGATTCCTTTTAAATTTCAGTACCAATAGTTGTTCAATTTATTTGAATGGAATGTTATATGTTTTAGGTACATTATGTAATGGTATATACATGTTAGGTATGTCTAATCTGGTTCTAAATATCAATAATAAAAAAAGAATAAAACAAGATAATGTGAAATCTTCTTACTTATGGCATTGTTGCCTTGGCCATATAAGAGAGAGACGTATGTCTAAACTACACAAATGTGGTAGTTTAAGGTCATTTGATTATGCATCATATGATACTTGCGAATCTTCCTTATTAAGCAAGATGACTAAGTTACCCTTTAAGGGAAAGGGTGAACGAACTAGTGGACTTTTAGACCTAATACATACTGATGTATGTGGTCCGATGTCCATACTACCAAAGGTGGTTTCGTATACTTCATTACCTTTATTGATGATCATTCTCGATATGGGTATGTGTATCTCAAGTCTAAAGCCTTTAAAAGTTTCAAAGAATTCAAAAATAAAGTTGAGAAATAAATTGGGAGAAGTATTAAATCACTTTGATCAGATTGAGGTGGTGAATACTTAAGTCAAGAGTTTTTGGATTATCTCAAGGATAATGGAATATTATCCAATTGCACTCCACCTTACACTCCACAACACAATGGTGTGGTTGAAAGGAGAAACCGAACCTTGTTAGATAGACATGGTAAGGTCTACAATGGGGTTAGCAAATTTACCAAAATCCCTTCGAGGGTATGTACTTGAAACTTCTGTTTATGTATTAAACAGAGTCTCATCCAAGTCAGTTGATGTTACTCCATATGAGATATGGACTAACAATAAGCGCTATCTTTCTCATATGAAATTTTGGGTTTGTCTTGCTTATGTGAAGCAGAATCAATTAGATAAGCTTGAAGCTAAATCTGACAAGTGTCTGTTTGTAGGATATCCTAAGGAAACTATAAGATATCAGTTCTACCATGTTTTAGAATAAAAGGTGTTTGTCCCAAAACATATTGTTTTCAAAATATGTTGTCTTTTTAGAGGAAGAGTTTCTTTTAAGAGAATACAGTGAGAGCAAAATTGAACTTGCTGAAGTTCAAGATGCTTAAACAGAAGTCGATCAACTGCCTGGACCTGAGACTATTGTTCATGAAGATGAAACAATAGTTCAACTTTCTGACATATAAGAATTTCGTAGGTCGGGTAGGATACGTCATGTTTCCGAGAGATACAAATTTCTCATAAGTGAAAATAACAACGTATTGCCTATAAAAGATGATGAGCCTACTACCTATAAGGAGGTTTTGATGAGTTCAGAATCTGACAAATTGCTTCAAGCTATGAAATCCGAAATCGAGAAAAGGTATGTAAGCTTTAAAAACCCATTTATGGATTGAAGCAAGCATCCAATAGTTGGAATATTCGATTTGATGAGACAATCAAAGAGTTTGGTTTCTCACAAAATCCGAATGAGCCTTGTGTGTATAAGAAGTTTAATGGGAGTGCAATCATGTTCCTTGTATTGTATGTAGATGACATATTGCTAATAGTAAACGATGTCTCAGCTTTGCAATCAGTAAAAATTTGGTTAGCTAAGAACTTCTCTATAAAAGACTCTGGAGAAGCAACTTATATTTTAGGGATAATGATCTATAGAGATAGATCTAAGAGGTTGCTTGGTCTTTCTCAGTCTACATACATAGATAAGATGCTAAAGAGGTTTAACATGGAGTAGTTCAAGAGAGGTTATCTTCCTATGGTCTATGGGATTACACTCTTTAAATCTATATGTCTAAAGACACAAGAAGAGAGGACTCGCATGAGTTTGATTCCTTATTGATTGAGCCAAGTTTACTTTATTAATTGGCCTCATTTTCTTAACTGTTTGTGCACTTATTGACTCCTAATTGATG
>JAOQMR010000002.1:26513878-26533631 GCA_027563865.1 Erythroxylum pelleterianum
TGAAGATGAAGAAAAAGTTGGTTTCAAAATATTACGGATTTCCTATTGATGCTTTATAAGTCATTTATGAGATGATGTCATGTGGAGTTAGTATAGTTCATAGTGCGCCTTTAACGTAGGATTTGTACCGAAATGACCTCTGGGGCGTACCCTGCGGTAAGTGGGCGCTACATCCTTGGATTTCAAATTTGCAAGAATTGGTAGAACTTATTGGTTATCCTTCTTCCTTAAATCTGGAGACTTTAATGAGACTTTAGTAACCTTTTCCCATGTAGGAGATCAAATTAGTCCTATTCAACCTTAATCCTATGAAAGTCCTAGGCCTTGACGACTCTAATTCCTACTTTTTCAAAAAAAACCTGGCACGTTACAAGTAAGCTCCTTATGGAAAATGTTTTGTAGTTTTTGAATTCAAAAAGATTATTGAGGAAAATTAATGCTACTCACTTAGGCTTGATCCATAAGCTCCCCATGCAAGTTGTCTCAATGATTTTTTACCAATCTCTTTTTGCAATATTATCTATAAGGTGATTTCAGAACTTCTCACAATTAGGCTTAAAGAGATCTTGAACTAGTTCATATATGAATCTCAAAGAGCTTTGATACTTGACAGATGTATTTTTGATAATATTCTTTTGTTTCAAGTATTAATGAGAGACTATAGCTCAGGTAGACACATCAAAAGTTGTTTTATCAAAATTTATCTTTCTAAAGCTTTTGGTAGACTTCATTAAGACTTTATCCCTACAAGGTTGGAAATTCCCTAATTTTTTTTATCAAATGGATTTCTGCTTGCATATCAATGCCATCATTTAGTATCCTTATCAATGGAACTCCAACTAAGCAATTCAATGGTACTAATGGCATAAGATTAGGAGATTCTCTTTCTCCTTATCTTTTTGTCATTACAAGGAATTGTCTCTTTCCAATATTTGTTTTGTAGATGATCTAATTTTGGTTTGTGGAGCTTATTAGGAATCCATCTCCTTATACACCAATCCCTTATGAGCTTCTATAGGATCTTAGGATTAAAAATCAATCAATGCAAGGGTATACTCTACTTCACTTCTAATTTAACCAATACTGAGAGACTACACCAGATCTTTAATCTAAACATCCAGAATATACCTTTCACTTACTTGGGGGTTCCCATTTCAGCAAAAAAGTTGAAATATTAAGATTATTTGAAGATTCTGGAGAGATACAAGAGAATTATCAATTGCTAGCATTAATACAGCTTTGTCTCAAGCTGGTTGAATGCAACTAATCATCTCTGTATTGAACAATCTCCATTCTCATTAGAGTTCTCATCTCCTACTCCCTAAAAGATTCATTAAGGAGATTGAAAAATGCATCAAAAATTTCCTTTGATCTGGCAAGATTGACAGTCCCAAAGGTGCTAAAATCAAGTGGGAGAAGTTTTGTAGGAAAAAGTAAGAAGGGGGCCTTAGTCTCACAGCACTTCATACTTTTCAATCTATGCAAGTAGCCAAAAGAACTTGGAGATTGTTTAATGATAAAGAATCATTTTATAGTAAATGGATTAATGAGTTCTATATCAGGGAAACCAGCCTATGTTAAATTTCTAAAAGGAACGAATTCTTCTGGTTCTTTATTCAGATCCTAAGAAATAGGCTTATTGTCTATCCTTTCATCAAATTTCAGATAAGGAAAGGTGAAGGTACATGGTTTTGGTGTGATAACTGATCTTCTTTAAGTACTCTTTGGCCTAAGGAGGATATTGGTCGATACTACTGGAAGAATTCCTCTTTGGATACCCCTTCTCTTCACTTAAGAATCCCTTCTCAAGCAAGAGTCCACAATGTAATAGAGCATAACTCTTGGCACTTTTAAGGTAGAGGCACTGACAGGCTATAAAATTGTTACATGCCTAACTCTTCTACTTTATATAAACATGTTTGGTCTCTAAGCATTAATGGAGATTATTCAAACTCTTCTTGAAAACTAAAGACAAGATAGTGGAATCTATTGACAAACTATACACGAGCTTAAAATAACATGTCATCTTTCCTTCAAATGCAGCTACCTCCTCCATTTAGGTCAGCATCCAACACACTCTTAGCCTATACGGTCACGAATCAAATTGGAACAAAATATTGGAATGGATTACTTATAAATTCGTCTCAATAGGGAAAGACAATCTATCCAAGTCTTAGTTTCAATTTTGCAGTTTATACCATTTGGAGAGAAATAAGGAAAACCCTGGTAGCACACCGTATTGAAAAACAATTAAGCTCTTTTTATAAAAGATAACGAAGTCTAACCTTCCTGGTTCTTTTCCTAGAAATATTTGATAAAGAAATGTATTTCATTTTACTTAATCCAACTTTGTATAGACCTTTTGTAGCCTTTTGGCTTTAGGTCTCGTTTGGTTGGCACAAATTGTTGACTGAGAAAGTAATCTTTTTCCTAAAATTTAAATTATTACATTTGGTTCATTTTTCTGAGTAGTTAGGAAAGTAAAAACTTTCTTACTTTAAAAAAAGTAGTAGCACTTTCCCTGGATCCTAAATCCTAATACCCCCTTGATATTTAGATTACTTTCCTTAGGAATTTAATCTAAAAAATATACTGGTCAATTTAACTCTTCTTTTTCTTTCTACTCCACGAGTTTATTAATAAATATTATATAAAATATTTAAATAATTTTTTGTAAGTTTTATTTAATTTATAATTATTATTAGTAATAAAAATATTTATTATTATTTTAAAAACAAAAATTAAAAATTCATAATAATTATAAAAGTTCAAATAAATAAAATAACTAATTAAAAAACTTTGAAAAAAGGGGAGAAGAGATAATAGGAAGGGAGGAAAATTTCATAAAATTTTGAAAATTTAACTCATTTTTTAAAATTTCAAGTGTCAACCAATCTTTGAGTTTTTAAATATTTTTGCTCTTCATATTCATATTTTCCTTATTTAACGATTTTAATTTTTATTCAATTTGTAAAGATATAATTGAAAATACAAGTCAAAATTAAGTTAAATTCCATAAAATAATGTTGCATACCAAACATTATAATAAAAATCCACCAAACTTTCCTATTAAAATTCTTATAAGTATCCAAACATGTTAATATCTTTACTTTTCATAGATTTATTTTCCGATGAGTCATTTCAAATTTACTTTATTTTCGCGTCAACCAAACGGAGTAAAATTTTACGAAAATCAAGGTCAGTCCCAGCCATTTTTAGTTTAATTTTAAAATGCAAAACCAAGATAACGTAAGTAAAAGACGGAGCTTTTAACAATTAAGTAGGATGCCAAAAATACCCTTACTGCCAAGAAAGAAATGTTTTGGCCACAGAAAAAGCAATTCCAATAAGCAAATAATTATTGTACCAGAATTCAAAAGGTAAAACTAGAAAATTTTCCCTTGAATATATAATACAGTAATTCCTAAGGAAACAATCTGAACACTCCCCAGGACAACAAGCTGCAATCAACTAACTATCCAATATCTATCTAAAAAGAATTGCCGCGACCAAAAGCTCATACCAGAATAAGACATCTGGATTATATTCCTTCTCTCTGGCTATCTCCTACTCTTGGACACACAATGCAATGCAATGCACCGCTAAAACAGCATTCCACCAATGAAGTAACATTTTTTTCATTATTGGATTGGGTGGTATTGCGCCGATATTCTCTTAGGAGGCAACTTACGCAAGATATAGAGGACCAGTGCAGATGGTAAAATCTCAACAAGCTGTCAAATTTTCAATTTTCAATAAAACAAATGTGAGTCATCAATTTTGCAGAGATGAACTTCATATAAAAAGAAGCCAATTACCATGTAGTAGATCAAGTTCAAAATTGGGTGATCCAAGACATCGAGAGATGCATCCGAATCAAATGCAGATAGAAGAACCTGCATGTTGGGATTTGAGTTAAAAAACACATCATGAAAATCCAGAAGGACAAAACAAATTACAGTATCCATATCAGACGTGTTACCATTTCAACCACAATCTATGTGGAAGATTGTGTATGTCTATAGTGCACAGTATTTTATGCTCTAAAATAAGACATCTTTTTGCATTGATATCATTGATTAACAACTCGTATTGTAGAATGAGCTGAAATCCATGACGGCCATATTTGTATTTCATCATGTATAGGAAAGTAAACAACTAAGACCTTCCATATCTAATGTTGATAGAGAATTAAAAGATTATAGTGAAACTCAATCAGAGTTGCAACCATTTGAGACTCACCACAAAGCATCTAATGAGGAAGCATGTGAAACATATAGCTGTAACCGATCCAACCTGCAACAAGAATAAGCTATCAATATGACCTGAAAATTCAATATTCAAATTACAATGTTTGTGTGCTTGCTTTTGCCTAATGTCTATATGCCAGTTTGATTACTGCCAAGTGTGTGCTCTCTCTGATTTCTTGTTTACAAAGAGATATATGTTGTCATCTAAAAGAGAAACAGAAAATGAAAGGAAAAAAGGTATGGAAATAAGTAAACCTCACGAAGCTTCTTTCTTCTTCCTTTCGATTCAATTGGAAAGCGTCTTAGCATAAAAAATAACCTGAAATTATGAAAGCACACAATCAACCATGCAAAACTAAAGAACATAAATACCAGAAAGTACAGCAGCGATTACCAAATGAAATGTAGTTATCATAATGGTTATTAAGCAGATACTCACCTCCCCCCATAGAGCAAGAAACCTAATGCTGCCATAATTGACACCACTGGAAGAAAAAGAGAAAATGATTAGATACATATACGTCCTCAAATAAAATATTGATTGTTGTATGTATAGAGCATTAGCAGGGATGAGAAGACAGGATTTAGTATTTAGAATGAAACGTAAAATAGCATATGAACAATGAATTTAGAGCCTAACCTGCAATAAATATCTTTCCAATGAATTCCACAACACCGTTGTCATCTATCCAGAGGTACACCCAGATGCAAACCTGATATCAAACTCATTTTGGTAAGACATCTTACTTAAATATGATAATAACCTCACAAAGATCCAATCAGCCTTAACTTCATTGGCCTACATGTTCTGTGCTAAGACTTAGTACAAACACCAAGGTTTCAACAATCACTAACACTTCAAAACTAGATTGTGAGAAAACATTCCAAATTCATATAGCCTAAACAAAATCTTAAAAATCGTTCAGTTTTTCGTCCTTCCCATGTTAGAATAAAAATACTCAGCAAAGAGTTCAACGAATTGACACTGATAAGGAGGTAACAACATCAGCACATCAGCCTGTTAGAGACTTTTTGCACAAATTAAATATCTTCTTCCTCCAACACCATTAATACGAATTTAGGAAAATTCAAAGAAAACATTAAGATATTTATAAAGACCATTGTTGGAGAAAAGATGGCAGAGGACTATGAGATTAAACACTGGTCTGCTGTATAAAAGAATTGCAAAAACAAAAATACCTGTATGAAGTATATTGTGCCATTGACAGATATATAAACTATCCTGAGCTTATCAGTAGGCAAACTTCTTGCCTGATCATTCAAATGAGGTAAATGCCATAAATCATCTTGTCAATGAGATGGAAAAGTATTGGTTATGAAGGATACAATTCATCAACTACTTGCCTGATGATATATCTCTGCCCAGAATAGGACAAGTAGAGTGTAAGTGGAGAAAAACAGGAGCCCAGGGAGATCCAATAGTACCAAGCTTAATACCTGGTTCAACACACGTTAGCCCCATAATTGCAAAAAGGTCCAAAGCATTTATTGTAATACAAGTGCAAACGTAACATAACATTCAATCAAGTGCAAGAAAACAACTTAAAAGACAGATAAAAACTTCAACACCCGGAATTTCTTTAGAGCAATTGTTTCCGAGTATTATGGCAGATTGAGCGTGAAACTCTTTACTAGACCAATTTAAAAACTAACCTTAGGATGCAAAGTAAATACTTGGCTATGAAATCCAAACACGATTGCACGGACTGTAAAATATAATCCAAAAGAGAAATATCAGGCCTATATCAAAATTTACGAAGTCATAAATGGAATTTGGATTTCAAATTTCACCTCCATTAACAATGAAGTTCATGAGATGGAAAACCTTCTGCGTTGTCCAACCATACTCGGGCACTCTCAGTTCAATCCGGATCAATTGAATCTGCATGTCCACGAATACTAAAAATCAGTAACTGCAAGCAGAGTAGAATTGGACCCGCAAAGCAAACTATTGAACCATTGGGCAGGGACAATTCAGGCATCAATCACCTAAAACTAGAAGACCCAGAAATAGGTCGACAAAGTCGATAGGAATGATGTTAAGAAAACAAGGAAGAAAAGGTTCTAGTTCGATCAAAATTGGTCCTTCGATGCACATCAACCAAGAACATTAGGCTCGCACACACACAAACACACCCCCATGAGGACAGTCACAGAGAGACAAATGACCAAAAGAACACTAGACAGTCCAAATAATCCGCACCATTAACCACAAACACGCAAAAATAATGTCCATCCACAAAAACCCAGAAGCAGAAATCCAAGTTTTGAAAGACAGAAAGAGAGAGAAAGAGAGGGGAGAGAGAGAGAGAGAGACCAGAGCAACAGAGGAAACAAGAGCATAAGCAGCACAGAGTGTGAAAAAGATCCCATCTTGCCATTGAGCAGAGTCGTTGATCTCATCCCACCAATCACCAACCAACCTCTCTATAACCCCCATCCCTCCTCCTCCCACTCTTGTCATTCCTCTCCCTATCTACTCCTTTTTCCCAAGAAAATGAATGAGATTACAAAGAAAGTCAAAAGATTCCACTTCTAAACACTTCCCAAGAGCCACAACCCCGCAAAACCCGAAACAAACACCAGTTCGAGTAAACAAACCAGACAACTGATTGACGGGTTTCGCTAACTCTACCAGACACCAGTTCGAATAAGCAAACCAGGCAACTGATTGACGTGTCTCGCTAACTCTACCAGACACCAGCTCGAATAAACAAACCAGACAACTGATTGACGGGTCTCGCTACCTCCACCAGCCGGTCCAAATGGAGTAAAAGACCACCGAGCACCGAGCACCTAAGCTTCTTTATCCATCTCTCTGGCTTACTGAAGTAAGTAGATGGGTGCAGTAAATCTCTTTTTTAAAATGAAATTACGAGTCGTTTTTATTTGATATATAATATAAAAAGTATAACTTAATTGATTAATTTTTTAATTTAAGGTAAAATTTTTAATTTTTTTAATAAAACTTTAAGATTTTAATTCAATTTCTTTAGTAACTTATTGATTTAATTAACATAAATTTGTTATTTATATCATAAATAAAAAATTACGTTAATCATATTAAAATATTAGTAACGAAATTAATACTTTAAATTAAAATTTAAAAATTGTTTTAGACAATAAATAAAAATTTTAAATACTTTAAAATTGTTTACCTCTAAAAAATTCAATGTCAAAGTTGATCTTGGTTGGACGTAAAATTTTTAATATAATAAAATAAAATAGAATTGTCTATAATGGAATGAAATATAACTAGATGGAATAAAATATAATTGGACGTAATATTAAAAAATGTTATTTGTGAAAGATCGAAAGATTTATAATGTAATATGGTGAAATGTTTTTTTTAAAAACAAAGTCAATATCAATAGCATTAATCAGAGAGTTAGGGGGAAATCTCAACTACAACGGCTAACATATCAATGTGAGACCCTCGCTAAGTTATAAGCTTCAACAGTGGCTTGCCGATGAATCCAACAAACCTTGATATGAGGTCTACCGCGTAATAATTGCTGACATTTCAAAATGACTCTACCAAATTCAGTCCAAGTATCGTGAAAATTATTCATATTTATAATTAGACCTCCAAATTAGATGTAATTTATTTTTACTGTTTATGATAAAATATAAAATTTTACCCTTATATTATATTTCATTTGGCTTTATTATAAATTCTCGTCTTAAATTATAAGTAATATTATATTTTATTTCATTTCATTATAAATGTCAAATCAAACATGAGCTATTGTTGTGTTCTGACTTTCACAAAAATGGCGGATCTTCTATTCAATTTTGGATCCTTCGTCAAGCTTTTTTGTGTTCTCAATTAACTCAAATTCACCGCAAAAGGTTTGTTAGTTGGACGGACCTCCTAAGTCGCACCGCCTAACTTGTTTGGTCTGTGGCAAATCAATTTGTTTACCGGTGCTAAGGCCTATTTTTTTGTTCCTTACAACTCTGTTTCCTTTATTATGTCCGTCTAATTTTTATAAATTCTATTGAATGAATAGATAGATTTTCATGAAATAAAGTATTATTAAGTGACCGTTTCATCACAATTACTTAAGTTGTTGTGTGAGGTCAACTTAATTAGTTTTATGTATTCGCTAACAAACTTCCTCAAGTGAAAGCCTTTCTGCCTTGAAATTTACACAAGTCCATTCTATCTTGTGCTAAATAATAAATATTTGATAGGATTTGAACTTACGGCCACTTTGTCAAATAAATAAATCATGTGAGATAGTCCGGTCGAAATTAAAAACGAAAATGGTTACCTTATCAATTATCACGGTGATGTGAGTGTGAGTGTGAGATGCTGAGGGAGCTTCCTTGCGTGGTGGGCCCAAGAGTACAGCCTGCTATAACAGAATAGCATTTAATAATATAACTTGTTAGTTGCTTTAACAATATAACATTTAATGTCTTCACAGCCTTGACGTGGCAACTGGAACTGGCCGGTTTTGCCGGTTCCAAGCTCTTAATTTTATTGCATGCAGCCCACGTCGTCTGATTCAATCTTTATCTCAATATTCTGACCATGTCCATAGGATTGTTGAATGCGTGTTCGTTGATTCCTACATTTAATTAATAATTATAATTAATAATGGCCTTGATGTAAATTAATTTCACAACAATGGCCTTGATGTAAATTAATAATTCTATGTTTTCGTTTTGCAATTTTACACAAATTATTGAATGGGCTATAAATTCAGCGCAAGTCAAAGATTTGATTGGAAGCACACCAAAATTTTTGTCATATTTGGAAGTTTGAAAAGTGTTGCCTGTACACATCTCGTATTAATAATAAGGAAAAAAAAAACTCCAATTACTTTTGGCCTTTATTGCAGTGAGATCCTAAATCTTTATATTTTATCAATTAAAATTTAATTATTTTAAAAATTAATCAATTTAAATTTAACTTGCTAAAATAATTCATAGTACATACCACATTAAACAAATGACATATATTCTTAAAATTTATATGAGCACCATTTTCATTTTTATCTTTTTTTAGCTATTCTTTAATAAATCAATTTTTAATTAATTTACTCTTAAACTTAAAGCTAAAACACGATTAGTCAAAAATAAAATTATGACAATTAATTGGAATATTGTTGATTTTTAGATGATTAATTTAGACACTATTGCTTTAATAATGATAAAATTTAAAGATTAATTACATTAAAATATTCTAAACATTCCAATTTTTAATAATTATATACGACATATATCTAGCTTTCGAGGCTTTGGCTTTAGTCAATAGTAAACTCTAACACTTCTATCATGTTTTAGCTATAAATAATTTTATGTCAATTTTTTTTAAAAAATTGACATAGGCGGAAGTAATTTCTTTTATGACTCTTATTCTCAATCCTATAAACAAGGTTGGACTAATCAACCTAAATTTAGTTATGGATGGAATAATCAATAGAATTATTTCTATGATAGTTTGTAGGATGACTATATCAAGACTCAGGTATATCTCTAGATGACTATATCAAGACTCGTAATGTTAACAATCTTCAATATCAACAGGGTATGCAGCAGCTTTAAGAGGGTATACAACAAACTCAATAAAATATCCTACAATTCCAGTAAGATGAAAGGCAATTTTGGTCTAGTTTTCAAAATTAAGAGAGCCAACAAAACTCAAGTACATCATTGGAAGAATTAGTTGATGTGGTAACTGTTAACACTTTGTAATTTCAACAGGATGAAAGGCAATATTGACAGGATACAAGGTCTAGCGTTCAAGATGTGGAGAGCCAGCAAGATTTAGGTACATCTCTGGAAGAATTGATTAATATTATGAACTCTAATACTTTCCAATTTCAACAGGATGTATAGCAATAGTTCCAACAATTCCAGCAAAAATGATACAAGTCCATCAAGATACAATATCTAGTCTCCAGAATGTGGCAAGCCAACTGAGTGAGATGGCAGCGAGGATCAAATGTTTAGAAGTGTAAAACAAAGAGGAGTAGCCATATCAACTCGAGGTATACCCAATGAACGTTAGTGCGAAGACCTTGCATAGTGATGAGGAACTTGAGAATTTTGAGAGCAATAATCAAGGAATTGTTTATGTAGAAGAAGTGGAGGAGGAGCTCGAAGCAGAAACGTATATATCTTTTGGCTCGGAGATAAATACTGAGTTCCATTTTTTTTTAAAATGAGTCTTTACTTTTACCTAGCAGGTTAGAGGAATTATACAAGAAAGAAAAAGGTGATGAGACATTTGAGATCTTTCCAGAGTATATGGACTCAATAGAGATTAAGAGTCTGAGGATGGGAAAGATGCTAAATAGAAATGATTATCAACCAAGACCTAATCCTAAAGAACCTTACATGGATAAACCGCATGTGCCACCAAATGATCATAATTTTGCCACATGAGGAGAAGTATAAAGTCGAGCTAACGACACTAAACAAAAGCGTTTGTTGAGAGGTAACTTGTAACATGCCACTTCCATAAAGCATATGCTCCAACATCCAGAGGATATCCAAGAATATACCCTATGAGAATGGCACGTTAGAACAGTCACATCAACTTATTATGGCATCACACATAACACAAGTATTCAAAATGATCAAATCTCCTCATTTCATTCACAAAATAAACTTACTTACATTGTATCATTACAATTCATATCCATGTATTTACATTACATAACATTTGAGAATTTACAACTCCATACAAAATGTTAACATGAAATGAAAAGCTAAACAAACATATCCTAACTAGACTCCTCAGATATTAGCTGACCAGACTTTTGAGCTATTCTTGTTCTCAAAATGACAATACTATAATTCTACTTGGTTGCCTTAGAAGCTAGAACTCCCTTGCACCTGAAAATCAACGTTGTAATTTTGAAGAGTTTGCGAACTCAGTGAGTGAACCATCATCAATGTGCTCACTCTAGTCAGAACACAAAGTCAAGTATATAACCATTTTCAAGAAGTTTAACACATCATCCAGTATTAAATCCCACATCACATTTTGTCATATTTCATCAAGTGTAACTACATGTATACAAACATTTCTTGACACTATTTTAGAACAATCCATTAATTCATCTCAATCATTCATATGATAAATGTAAAGTTATATATATGCAAATGCACATGTGACTCCATTTTCATTTTAGTTTGTTATGACCGAGCGCCTATTTAATGTCCCGTATCCATTGTGGATATTAGGCTCATTATTAACTGAGCTTGTGGCTCTTTGTGCACAATTCCTATGCTTAAAGCTCTTTTTCACATTGGTCACTCCAGTCACAACTCATTTATCTTATCATGCATATCAATGTAATGGAATGTAT
The DNA here is from genome assembly GCA_027563865.1 of Erythroxylum pelleterianum. NCBI lineage: Eukaryota > Viridiplantae > Streptophyta > Magnoliopsida > Malpighiales > Erythroxylaceae > Erythroxylum > Erythroxylum pelleterianum. The sequence goes on from JAOQMR010000002.1 coordinate 26,525,478, forward strand.
CAATTCACATAATATGTTATTAATACTTTTCATTTAATGTGTTCATGTCATTTATCACATTCTTCGGACCTGAGTCCGGCATTCAACATTCAGTTGAGTACACATTCCATATTACACATACAATTTGAAAACACTTCCATATACAGTCCTAAGTATCAAACTCCTTGGACCAATAATGTTCAGAATCATAACAATCATATAAGTAATCGTTCAATAACGGAAAGTTAACCACAAACAATTCAATCATAATGAGAAACATCTAGGTTAACTCACAGTATGCTCCAAATAAGCTATTTCCTTGATGATCCGGCAATGTCCTTATGCTGGTGATCGACTTGTGCATCTAAAGTCATGCAATACACACATAGTTCAAATATTACTTTGTTCAATCAAGTGAATATTCAATTATGCACATGTATATATGTCATGTTTAATGTATGCTTAATTGACTTTCCGGGTATGTACCCTTATTCACAAATTTTGACCATTCAAACATCATAACTTGTATATACATCATAACTTGTATATAACTAGTTGCAATTAGGTTTATACCTTAAGTAAACTTGATTACTCTAAATTCATCATTCATACATTTACTAACCCTTTTCTAGCAATATATTCACACAATTTTTTTTCCCAATTCTCATTCATTTATACCTAATGCACATTACTCATATCCTTTGGATCATATTTTCATTCATAAGAACACCTTTATTCCTTTGACAACTCATAATTTCCAGATTTACTATATTGATATCAAGAAAATCCATTCCTTAAGTAATAACGTCAATTAACAACCTAAACTTATCAAACTCTTAACCAATTAATCAAGCTACAATCTAGGTTCATTTCAAGCTTGAATCAAGTCCAAATACACCAATGTAGAGTGACTTATCCTCATTTTGTTCAACAAATTCACAAAGCCGAAATGATAAACTTTGGCCATGATCATGGGATAAGTGCCCCGAAATGCACTATCCATTTTCCTTCAATTTCTCCAAATTCTAACACCTTCATTCCAAATTTAAAACATCTTCATATTAGTTCATTAATTATATCTCAATTATAACTTAATTATACTTCAATTCCTAATCAATTTCATCTCCAATTCCAACTCAAAATCATTCAATTGGCAGTTCATAAAATTTTTATCTTTCATGCTTACAAAAACAAAACAGAAACTTTCATTCACTTAATCTCATCATATATGTAGTCCTAGTTTTTTTTTTCAAATTCAAGAACACTTCACTAGCACCTTTCTTCAGCATAAATTAACCTTCATTTAAACTTCAAATCTCAATCTAAATCATCCATATAGCAACCTATAACCTATGGTTCTCATGCAACAAAAACATAACAAAGAAGTATCCAATTCATGTATCATTTTCTAGCACACTTCATCATCAACATTACATGCAATCCATCCCAATTCAATCTTTATAAACTTTCTATTACAACAGGCCACAAAGATTAGTACTTTCCTGACTTGTTTAGCTCAAGTTCCACCTCAATTCGTCAAGTCTACTTTGCCTTATATACATGCAAGATCACCTGAAATACAAGTTGGGAATTGGATGGGTTTTCAACAAGGATAAAAGATAATAGCAAAAACAACAATGTTCTAGTTCTATAGCAATCTTGTGAAGGGTGAAAGCATGGGTTTTTGGTGCAATTGGACACAACTTCAACAAAACACAGGGATGTGAAGGTATGGTGTTTAGGTGGTGAGAGGAAAGGAGAAGAAGAATGAACCCAGCAGAAAATATCCCTGTAGTAGCTTAACTCATTAGGTGCTAGGTGTCACCATTTCATAATAACATTTGTCACCTATGCATGCATTCCATTTATTCCATAAATAAGCTGCCAAACATCACTAATATCCTAGGCCATTTGTCACTCAATCATTACTGCCATTTTTCACTTAATTTTCTATACCAAATGTCACTAAATTATATTGCCATGTGTAACTTATTTCATAGGCTTGGTCATCCTAAATTCTCATGTGTCAATTTGACATTTTTCCTAAACTAAATGAACATTTTAATTCATCAATTTTCCAATTGTAACAATTAATTGCAAATTTGCTAATTATAATCCACCAAACCAAAATTCAAGACATAAGTATGAAGTGAATCACACGTTAGTAAATGATAATCAACACACAAGAAGGGGGGTTGAATTGTGATGTCTTTTTCGTTAAACCCTTCTTTTAAAAATTTGTTCAATTCAGAATAACTTTTGTACGTCAAAGATTCTTTGAAAACTTGTGTTATTTGGGAATTAAACTCGCAGTAAGTAATAGAGAGTTAAGAGAGTTGACACAGCGATTTTATACTGGTTCACCCCAAACCGTGGGCTACGTCTAGTCCTCAGAAATCCTTCTGAGATTTCACTATCTTCAAACGTTTACAAGTATTCTTTCACTGAGCCTCTTCAGGTCTCTTTACAGTAGGTACTCTTTTACTCTTAGCCTCCTCAGGCTATCTGTATCACTTTCAAAATAGAAGAGTATATAGAGCTTGATATACAAAGTATTGCTCTAACAGTGATCGCATAAAAACTCTTTTGAGTTTACCAGTATGTATCTCTCGAAAATTTATCAGAGTGTCAGTACGTTGTCTTGTGTGTTTTTGTCTTCGACTCTGACTCCATTTTTATAGTTGAGTCATCAACTGCTTCTTGACTAACTGCTTCTTGATTCTTGAAAGAAACGGTTATGCAGTTGCACTCAGTAACTTCCACAGACTGATACTTCCGCCTGCTTTTCGCTTCTGTCTGCTTTTCGTATCGTCTGTTTTCTGCTCCGCATAAGCTATCGTCTGCTTTCTGTAAAGCTTTCGTCTGCTTTTGCTTCGTCTGCTTTTGCACTAAGCTTCCGTCTGCTTTTGTACTAAGCTTCTGCTTTTGCTTTGTCTGCTTTTGTACTAAGCTTCCGTCTTCTTTTGTATTAAGCTTCCGTCTGCTTTTCTGCTTTTTATAGCTTGGCTTCCGTCTGCTTTTTATTTAAAGTCTTCCGTTTGCTTTTTTGCTTCATCTGCTTTTTGTTAAGGTGTATAACGTCTGCTTTTCATTTTGTTTGTCATCAAAATCATTTAATACGTAAAGTCAATTTGGACTTAACAAAGTAATACACAATTCACATCGTGATCATTTTAAACCTTTCATACCCTAGAATATGTCAATTGAGGGCACATACAATCTTGGCAATGTATACTAAATCGTGATTCATGTGTGTATTCGAATATTATACATATGAGTGAAATGCACTTCATCAATTCTCAAATGACATGACTCAATAGTCTAAAATTCTAACGCTCAATGAGTTTTGGAACCTGGGCTATTACAATTCTCCCTCTTTAAGAAATTTCGTCCTTGAAATTCTTAGCTGATTGATCAAGTTGATGGGGTACTGTTTCCTTATGTTTTCCTAAGTCTCCTATATAATCTTTTTCTCTCGAATGATTCATCCAAAGGACTTTAATCGATGAGATTACTCGGTTTCTCAATTGTTTAGTCTGATAACCAACTATTTTGACTGGTTCCTCTACATAACTCAAATTAGTTACAATTTCAACTTCCTGTGCTAATAATACATGTGTTGGATCTGACCTATATCTCTTAAGCATACTAACATAAAGCATATTGTGAATATGAGACATCTTTGGTGGTAATTCTAACTTAAAGGTCAACGGTCCTATTCTCTCAATAATCTCATAAGGATCAACATATCTAGGGCTTAACTTTCCCTTTTTATTGAACCTTAGCACTCCTTGCTAAGGTGACACTCTTAAGAACACCATATCTCCCACTTGATACTTTATATCCCTTCGATGCTGATCTACTTAACTCTTCTCTTTGTCTTGAGCTGCCTTGATTCTACTACGGATCAATTTTACCCTATCAACAGTATCTTGAATCAACTATGGGCCTTTAACAATCCTTAGGCCCTCTTATCCCAATATAAAGGCGATCAACGCTTTTTGTCGTATAATGCTTCATATAGAGCCATACCTACTATGATAATGATTATTATATGTAAATTTAATGAGAGTTACATTTTGATCACATGCTCCTTGAAACTCCAAAACACAAGCTCTGAGCATATCCTCAATAGTCTTAATTGTCCTCTTACTCTATCTGTCTATTTGAGGATGAAATGTTATACTAAAATTCAACTTTGTACCTAATGTTGTTTATAAACTGTCCCAAAATTTAGAAGTAAATCTAGGATCCTAGCTTTGATAAAATAGATACTGGTACTCCATGTAACCTCACTATCCTATTAATGTACATCTGAGCTAACTGATCCAATGTGTTATTCTCTCGCATAGGTAAGAAATATGCCGATTTCGTCAATTTGTCAACAATGACCCATATAGCATTATGTTACCTTGGAGTCCTCGGTAAACCTATAATGAAATCCATTGTGATCCTCTCCTATTTCCACTTCGGAGTAGGTAATGACTATAACTTCCTAACTAGAGCCTGATGCTCTGCCTTAACTTATTGGCATATCAAACATTTAACCACATACTCAGCTACTTGCTTCTTCATCCCTGGCCACCAAAAATGTTGTTTCAGAAAACTATACATCTTGGCAGTACTAGGATGTATAGCATAAGCTACCATGTGAGCTTCCTCCAAAATTTCTTTTCTCAAATCATTAACATCATGTGCACAGAATCTCTACTTCAACTGTAATGCACTGTCTCTTAACTCAATCTTAGAACTCGAATTCTGCTTCGACTTCTCAATAAGCTTCACTAATTCTGGATCCTTGCTTTAAGCTTTTCTGATCTTTTCATACAATACAGGTCTAAGCTTCAATATAGCTAATAATTCTTTATTCTGCCACAAACATAACTCAACATTCAATATTCTCAGTTGAACTAGGTTTGGTAACCTCGATGTTTGAATTAGTGCTATATTGCTATTAGATTTCCTACTTAATGCATCAGCGACAACATTAGCCTTACCTAGATGGTATTCAATCGTGCAATTATAATCCTTAAGTAATTCAATCCACCTTTTTTGTCTCATATTAAGCTCCTTCTAACTCAACAAATATTTCGAACTTCTATGATCTGTAAATATTTGAAATGTTTCACCATATAAATAATCTCTCCAAATCTTCAAAGCAAACACCACTACAACAAGCTCTAAATCATGAACCAGTTAGTTGAACTTATAAGACCTTAACTGTTTTGATGCATATACATTCACTTTACCATACTGCATCAAAACACATCTTAATTCCTGGTATGAAGAATTACTATACACAACATATCCCCCAAATCCAGATGGGATAGCCAATATCGGTGCTATAGTCAATCGATGTTTTAATTCTTCAAAACTCCTTGGGCATTCATCTGTCTATGTGAAAGGTACATTCTTCCTCAGAAGCCTTGTTAAAGGGGCTGAGATCAATGAAATCCCTCGACAAACATCCTGTAATAACCTGCTAGTCCAAGAAAACTCTAAATCTCGAATACAGTTTTAGGAGCTTCCCACTTCACCACTACCTCAACTTTCTTTGGGCTACTTGTAAGCCCAGTCCAAATACTATATGACCAAAAAACACCACTTGATCAACCCAAAATTCACACTTACTAAACTTGGTGTACAGTTGCTTTTCTCTCATTATCTGTAAAACTAACCTCAAGTGCTCAGAATGTTCCTTTCTACTCTTCGAGTACACCAGAATATCATCTATGAATACAATCACAAAGTGTAGCACCCCACTCCCGCAAGACCCGAACTCGATATCGTGGGTGATATCTGAGCCCGTGCCTCACGAGGGTGGTATGCTAGAGCAGTCGGATATAGTCAAAACTCAGTATAACATTTTCTTTTTTTGAATATAAATATACGCGCGAAAATCAGAAAACAATTTGGGCTCGCTCTAATTGTATTTTTCAGTCATAATAAAACACTCAACAGTATTTAGCCATTTCATGTACCAAAATCCATAACCAAATTGGGCCCAATTTTATTCACAAACATTTTCAGTGAACATATTACAACCAATAGAATTTCAATGGCCAGTTGGGCCCACTGTAATGCAAAATACTCGTTTACAGGAATTGCGGAAATATAAATTATACAAGAATAGGATAACACTAATGCAGACGTGAACTGATCACGACCTCTATCTCCGACTAAGGTACTACATGATTATATCTAAGCGCATAACTGCACATTCAAAAATACCACATGTTTGCACATAAGCAAATCATAGTTTATTTTACATTAGCACACTTCGAAGTGTCACATGATTGTATTCAAACAATTCACAAAGATATAAGGCATTCTTGCCTTTCACCCATTCAAAATGTTCAATCAAATGTGTATGCAGTGCGTATATGACACTTTCCCATTTTATTTTGGTGTTGTGATCGAGCACCTGAACTGTCCCATATAGGGCTCATTAAGCGTTAAACGCGTCTTAGAGGTAGGAGAGCCATCTGGGTATGCACTACTAACACGTCTTAGGGGTAGGAGAGCCCTTTGGGTATGTACTACTTCCCTTCGAGCTCGAGGCTCTAATACGGTGAGCTTTTAGCTCTCGGTGGCTGCTCCGGTCACAACTGTCCTTATCTGTTCATGCATTCATATATGGAATGCATATGTCCCAAGTAACCAGTACATGTATCGCAATGTGTCACATCATAACCAAGTAGTTTACAATTTCCCAATTAAACAGTACATTTATCACAACCAGTAATCGTGTCACAATCAATAAACATGTCACAGTCTGTCACATCAGAGGCAAATAGTTCACAGAGTTCACAGATTCACAATTAATCCATGTGTCACAACTGATCACGTTATAAGCCAGAAATTTTCATATCACAGTCATCATATATCATCACAAGCACTTCTATGTCATATCTCCCAATACATCGGACCTTCTGTCCGGAACCTATAATCAGAACACAATTCACAATCCCACCATTATTCTCCACAGTGAACATATCATAATTGAGAGAGAGCCATCTAGGTTACTCACCTATAGCTTCCGAGCTAATGCCGGAAAGTCTCAGCAATGTCGATGGCTCGACGCTCCAAATGCGCCTCTAAAATGACCAAAGTACGTAAACATTACCAACTATACAATCAGTACTGTTTAATGATGCACATATAGCAATTAAAATTTGTACAACGCATGTTCGTGACATTCTCGGTATCATTCCATAAATCACATTGTAAAAATGTTCCCCTATGCCCAATTGTTAAGAGGACCAAAAATCGTTACCCGATCCCCTCACTTTAACCTAACCAATTTTCATCAATTTCACCTCGAAAAATTCCCAATTTCACATAGAAATGAAATTAAATGATTCACGAATCCAATGTCTCGAGAATTAGGTCAATCGGAGGTCGGACGAACAAGTTACATGTCCTAGTCGACTAGTCGGAGGATCCCAGTCGACTTACTCAACTATGTATATGTAAGTCGACTTACCTAAGAATCCAAGTTGACTTACACTACTGTGCATGTGCTAGTCGACTTATCTGAGGATCCAAGTCGACTTACACTACTACAATGGCAAATCTACAGAACTTTCTCCGACATACCAACTTTCATAGGTCATAACTCCTTATACATAGGTCCAATGTATTTCAAACTTTCCAAACCTCTAATTAACACATAACTTTACATTTCTTCTTTTATAACCATGGTCTAATTCGGTCATTAATGGCATTCAAATCTCCCATTTACAATCAGCTTTAACATGCAGCCACACATTGGACCTTGTCTGACTCAAAACATTATAACTCATTCATTTCACATCCAATTAAGGTGATTAAAAGTTTCATTTTCAATAAACTCATATGACTATCACATATCCCAAAGCCGGTTCGAAAATAATTTAAATTACAAGCCTAACCTGTTTCTGATCTCTTCTATATCACTAAGGTTAGTAACAACCTTCACTTATTCAGACATATCTAGCAGAATCCTCATCCAACTAAAATTTCCTCTTTACAGCACTTAGATGACACATTCTTGAACATTTAGTAAGAAGAGCTCATCATCCAATTCTAACTCTAAGGTCCTCAAACAATTAACCTCCAGTTCTTATTTCAATCTCGCTGGTGTTCTGAACCAGATTCAATTAGGGGCCTATTATTCTCATTTGGCTCACCCTA
>JAOQMR010000002.1:26554810-26567873 GCA_027563865.1 Erythroxylum pelleterianum
TTTTCTGATCTCTACGTGGATACCTTTAGAGATAGTCTCTATTGGCTATTCTGGTTTGAGTCTTCATACCGACACCTTGATCCTGGCTTTCGGGAAGGTCCCGGTAACAAAATTTTTGTTTTTCCGCTACTGGAGCATGTGATGTTCCTCCCGGGATTTTCCTACAGAATTGAGTTGTGAAATTTAATTGTTGCATTCGTCATAGCTAATGGTAACCAAATTCGTATTAATGCTAACTTATGCACTTGATACCTTATTGATTGTTACTTTTGTTTACTAGCTTTGATGGTTTTCATCCTACTTTACCCAAATACATCTCACCTTACTTTTACCCACATTACAACCTTGAAAAGTCCCTTGATTCATGATTTTACATGTGAATTTTAGTTGTGGAGAAATAAAATGATATGCAAAGTTGTGGAATGGTATGATCATGAATGATGTTGGGTGTACCTATGAATATATTTTAGTTAAATACATTTTCTAAGTCTACCATTAGATTGCTCAATTTTTAAAGATATTGAATATTGATTGATCATAAGTAAATGCTTGGAATGTTAAGTTCTTGCTATGATTTTTGAAATTCATTCATCTTTTTTTTTAATTACATATTCTTGGGAAATATAAGAATTGAGTATATGTTTTTGGGTCTATGAGCTTAATTTTGATGTTTTGCCCGAGGACGGTCAAAAGCTAAGTGTGGAGGAAATTGACATGTGCTTAATTAATTGTATAATTATTTCATAATACTTAGCAATTAATGACATGAATTGCTTAAGATACTTGAAGTAAATCACTTGTTATTATAGGAATCACGTAAGGCATATAAAATACACAAGAAAAGGGGCCGGGGGAGGGTTTGAATTATGTAATATTTTCGAAAATATTAATCTTTTGAGATTTTTTGAATATCTTTGTAAATATCAAATGAATACAAAAACACTTTACTAAAGTTGATAAGTACTGCAAGTAATTTTATCTACTCGTCTAACAACAAGAAAATTAAAATGTAAGGGTTAGAGAATAGACGCCGCGATTTTATAATGGTTCACCCCAAACCTTGGGCTACATCCAATCCTTAGAGTTTGTCTGAGATTTCACTATACTCTTCAAATTTATAAGTATTCTTTATACCCTTTCAGAGCTTCTTCAGGTCTCTTTCACAAAGTATTCTTTCTGCTATCTTAGCCTCTCCAAGCTCTAGCCTTTCTTTCTCTCTCTAAGAAAGATTTTTTTGAGCTTTACGTTGTAGTTGTATTCACTCTCTTGTTTCTCACTTTGAATACATAATTTCTCTAAGTATTGTACAATCAAAATTTTCTCTCTTATAAAAACGTTGTTTTAGTCTTCGACTAGAACTAGTATTTATAGCCTAATTCTCCAACTGTCTTCTTGAGAAACTGCTTCTTGAATCTTCTAGAAATCGCTATTTAGTTGAGTCCTGTAACTAACTCCAACTAACTAACTATCTGACGTTCTAGATTAACCTCCTATAAAATCCAGTATGTCCTAGAAAACTTCTAGTACCCTTGACAGAAGTGGGTGGAAGAAGCTTTTTTATAACTTCAGTTTTAGCCTTATCAACCTCGATTCCCCTTTTTGATACAACATGACCTAGGATTGTTCCTTGTTTCACCGTAAAATGTCTCTTTTCCTAACTCAAAATCAAGTTGCATTCGATACATCTTTTAAGCGCATGAGTCAGCTTATTTAGGCAGTCATCAAAAGAGGTACCAAAGATTGAGAAATCATCCATAAATACCTTAATAAAGTCCTCGATTATGTTTGAGAAAATGGAAAACATGCACCTTTGAAATGTTGTAGGCACATTACACAGCCCGAATAGCATCCTCCTAAAGGCGAATGTCCTAAATGGACAAGTGAATGTCGTCTTTGCTTGGTCCTCGGGAGCAATCAGTATCTGGTAATAACCTGAAAGACCATTAAGAAAACAATAAAACTCATGTCTAGAAAGTATCCAACATTTGAACAATAAAAGGGAGAGAAAAATGGTCCTTTTTGGTCGTCGCATTCTACTTCCTATAATCAATACAAAATCTCTATCCAATGGTGGTCCTAGTAGGTACTAATTCATTCTTATCATTTCGAACAATAGTAATGCCAGATGTTTTTGGAACCATATGCACTAGATTTACCCACTCACTATCCGCAATTGGATAAATCACTCCCTCATCAAGCAATTTCAAAACTTCCTTCTTAACTACCTCCCACGTATTAAGATTGAGTCTTCTTTGGGTCTCTCTCTCACTAGTTTAGCCCCCTCTTCTAGGGTAATCCTATGCATGCACATGGAGGGACTAATCTCCTTAATGTCACTCAAAACCATCCTATGGCCTTTTTCAATCTTTTCATCGCACTCAGAGTTCTTTCTTCTTGATCAACATCCAAAGTAGATAAAAAAATGGCCAGGTATGTTTCCCCTTCACCTAAAAACACATATTTCAAATTGTTTCGACCCTAAAACTTGTACTAACCCATAAAACACTTGAAACATAAATAATTAACAAACTAACACAATTCTAACATAAACACATACTAAAAAATTGAATTAACAATTAAATACATATCAAACTAAGCCCTAAAATACGATGTAATTCACACTTATCAACAACGCATAAGCCAAGTGAGGAGACCAACAAAACGACAGCGCACAACTAAGCTGGGAAGGAGCAAATGTCGATGCACAGCCAAATAAAACGCAGATGTAGAAAGAAGTAAGAGAGAGTTTTGCATAATTTTTTCAGTTTTAAGGAAAAAAAACAGAGGCGTGGGTGGTTTTAGAAAAAAAGAACAAAAGGTTTTAAGATAGAACAAGGGGTTCTTCGTGGGTCATTCTTGGGGGGCTGAAGCAATTTTCTTGGGAGCTCTTGGTTTTAATGAAGAAGAGGGGCAACGCTTTATTCTTTTGGAAACCCATGGAGGGATAGCTTCCCGACGCCGGTTCGAAGGTAACATCGACGCTGATGAACCCAATTAAGTGTATTTCTTATTGAGTTCATTTTTCTTTCTCTTTTTAGAAATTGATTGTGTTATCCTGTGTGTATGGATTTGGGTTTTGGGTATGAATGATTTTGTTATCGTTATAGTTCGATTATTTGCGTATGAACCCATTGGGTATTGTGAAAAGATGATTTGAATGCATTCATTGGATTGTTTTATTACAAACCCATTGCTAGAATTTCAACATAATCCGTAAATGTTATATTTGAAATTCACTTGTAACGACTAATGTTTCATAATCATTATGGGTAATATAACCTAGGTTAAATAACACATCGTATGTGGTTGTTGCCTTGATTAATCAATTTTACTAATTCGTATGTTACTATCCATTTGAATATAGAGATTGTATCCTAGGTTATTCGGTAGTTAGGTTTAATTAATAACCGTATCTTACAATACTTAAGGAAAATTTTGGGTTAATTATTAACCTACGATTAATAGTTGCTAGGAGAGGTTTGAGAACAACAAATCAATGAAATATGTTTATTTATGGTGTAAGCCGAAATTGAACCAAAGAATTGGGTCCCTAACGCATTTATCATTTTTATCATTTTGCATATTTTCTTTAATTTATTTTTATTAGTTTAATTTCATTTTATTTTCTTGTTTGATAAACCAAAATCTCCCTAAATCTAAATACCGATTAATTTCATTTCAATAACTTTACACACTCTCTGTAAGATCAACTTAGACTCATCACTGCTGTAATAGTAGTATAGTTTATTTTGACTAGCGTTACAATGCGCTATCACCTTATGATTAATAATTATTCTAGTAGTATTTTTTTAAAAGATTGTATAGGAGCAATATATGATACACATGTTCCTATCCATAAACAAATACCATATAGGGGTAAAAAAAATTGATCCAACCCAAACACATTATTTGTTGTTGCTCATTTGACATATGTTTCACATATGTAATGGCTGGATACGAAAGTATTGCAAATGATTCTAAGTTTGTTTAGAAATAGTAGCAAATCTAGTGAACCAATTTCTTATGCCTTTACAAGGTGTAACATTATTTTAAATAATCATATTAATTACAATTATCTTTTGTAACTTCTTATTAATATTACATTTTCTTTTATATATTAGGTGTTTTAGGTTATATTAATACGCTTGGATTTCTTTCACCGTATCTATGTGAGAGATATCATTTGTGAGATTATAGAGGAAAGGAAAATCTCAAAGTCTACAAGAATTGTTTAACTACATGCATTCTTTATTAAGAAATGTTATTGAAAGATTTTTGGGCATTTTAAAAGTTAGATTTCATCTACGAAGAAACAAAAATACATTTTTTATTGTTTATTGTGTTATACACAATTATTTTAGAATGCATGGATAAAGCAATTAATTATTTGATAGTTGTGTTAAAATGAATAACAAATTAGGGAAAGTGAAAATAAGGAGACAAGTTTTCAATTAGAGTATAATATACTCCAACACAACTTTGCAAAAGTAGAATGAAATTGTTAAACAAATGTTAAATGATTATATTAGTTCTAAGTAATATATGTTTTCTTTTGTAAATGATACTACTCATGTTTTGAAGCATTATATTACGATGAATATTTATTAGTGATTAAAACAACTTAACATAATATTTACTGTTTGTAGAATTTTATTATCTATAATTGATGTGTAAATTTCTTTAAATATAAAAATACTCATAAATATAATGAAAATTATTAAATTTAGCTACACAATTTGATATATTAAAATAATTTAATTAAAATTTCATATTAATATAATTAAAAAATAAAAACAGAAGGAATATTTTTATTTTTAGATTTTTATTATAAATCACAGCCAAACAAAATTTTATATTTATTTTTATTACAAATTTTAATTAAATATGTTTTTTTTATTTTTAATAAAAAAAGAAAATAAAATTTAAAAAAAAACAGTAGAAAAATAATGGAACTGAACTGCACCCTTTAATTCACAGCCCGAGCCCCTCCTCCCAGATTTTCCTTCTTCCCTGTACTCTTCCATTCCTTAAAAAAACCCTAAACCCAAATATCACTCACTCAACAATGGCCCTGGCCCTGTTTTCCCGCCTCCGCAGCCGCAGTTTCTCGACGCTTCTCTCACTGGACTCAAAATCTCCGCTTTCCGCCAAAGGCAAAACCCGAGCCGCCCTGTCTCTCCTCAAATCCGAATCGAACCCAGAAAAGATCGTCGAGATCTGCCGTGCCGCCACATTGACCCCTGAAACCCACCTCGACCGCATCGCCTTCTCCATAGCAATCTCCAAGCTCTCCCAATCAAACAACTTCTCCTATATCCAGGCCTTCCTCGACGACCTTCGCCGCTCCCGCCCCGACCTCCAGACCGAGCGCTTCGCCTCCCACGCCATCGTCCTCTACGGCCAGGCCAACATGCTCGATCACGCCGTCCGAACTTTCCAGGAATTTCACGACGATCTTCCTGGGTCGGGTTCCTTGAAGGCGTTGAATTCTCTGCTTTTCGCGTGCGTTTTGGCCAAGAATTATGGTGAGGTGAAGAGGATTTTCATTGAATTTCCTAGAAGGTATAACATTTCTCCGAATTTGGAAACTTACAATACAGTTATCAAGGCGTTCTGCGAATCGGGTAGCTCGAGTTCAGTGTACTCTGTGTTGGCTGAGATGGATCGAAAAGGTGTGGAGCCGAACAAGACTAGTTTTGGGCATTTGCTTGCTGGGTTCTATAGTGAGGATAAGCTTGAAGATGTGGGGAAAGTTTTGAACATGATGAAGGAGAAGTATCGAATTAGTCATGGTGTTAGTATCTATAACATTAGAATTAAGAGTTTGTGTAAGTTGAAGAGACCGAGTGAGGCGAGAGCATTGTTTGATGGGATGGTGAATAAGGGAATAAAGCCGAATTCAAATACTTATACGGATTTGATTCATGGGTTTTGTAGCCAAGGGGAGTTGGAGGAAGCCAAGAGGCTCTTTAGGGGGATGGTGAACAGTGGATATGTGCCTGATAGTCATTGTTATTTTACTTTGGCTCATTACTTTTGTCGAGATGGTGATTATGAGGCTGCATTGAAGATTGTGCAGCAGAGTATAGAAAAAGGGTGGGTGCCTAATGTAACAACCATGAAGTCTCTGGTGAGCGGGCTTGCAAGCTCCGGGAAGGTGGATAAGGCGAAAGAGATTGTTGGACAGATGAAAGAGAAGTTTAAAAAGCATGTTAGTTTGTGGGATGACATTGAAGCTGGTTTGTCTCAATAGCATAGGGTGAGATTCTGCTCTCTTTATAAGATTTTGTCTGCTAAATTTTGATGAAATATCAGATTGTCATTTGACTTGATGAGTATCTAGATAAAATTTTGCCTCTGAATGAGTCATGCGTTTTTTTTGTTTTTAACAGGGTTTTCCTACGATCATCTTTGTAACGCAGCCTTTTCAAGTTCTAAGCCAATTGGTCTGCCTTGTAGTTATTTGGGGATTTTGATCTATCCATGGCATAGGAGCTTTTGGAAATTTGGACCGGCCAGCATTTGTCCTTTGCCTGATTCCTTGGCTGAATGCATTTAACTTGACTTTCTGTTAACCATTTACTAATTTTAAATCAATGAGCGGCGTTCTAGCTGTCCAGGTTCTGAATGATCTAGGCGAATAAAGCTGCGTCATTCCAATGTCAGTGTCATTTATAGTTGCTTTGAGAGGCTCCATTTTATTTTGCTAGACTTGCTAAGGTGGAAAACTGGGCTCACGATGCAATATGAAGATCTATTCAGGTCATATTGGAAAAAACTCTTTATCAATGCCCAATCAAATTGTGAGCATTCCTTTTATTAAAATAAAAACCGTGAATTTTATTTGATTATAATCTTGTTTTTTTGTTGTAATTTTTGGTTTTTAGTTTTTATTTTTAATTTCTATTTTGTAAATAAAAACATAAATATGTATATTTGTTAATATTAATATAGTTATATTTTTATTACTGATAATAATTATATATTTGATAAAATATGTTAATATCGCCATTATTCTAAAGTTTATTGGTTGTAAGCAGTTGGTCTATGCCTAATTAAATTTGCAATATGTAAAATAGCATATTCCAGGAAATAAGAAGAACTTTCATAAGCATTGGCTTTACTAGTACTAGTAACCTTTTAACAAATCGCTGTGCTAGACCATTTTGAGTATGAACATAAGCTATATGACACTCAAAATATATCCTAATGTACATATAATAATCATTAAATGATCTGTAGCAAATTCAATAGTATTATCGAGTTTAATATACTTTGTTAGTATATGAAAAAGAAGCTTGGTAAAAGTAGTGTTTAGTGTTGAAAGTGAAGAAACATGATAGTATAAGTAGATGCTACAAAGAGGATTAATAATATTTATAAATTGATTTTTTTAGGGAAAAAAAAGGAGTATCACATATGTTGAATTGACAAATTTAGTAAATGAAGGTCTATTTATTAATTCTCCTTATGAATAAGTAGTATATTTTAATTCTCTTAGTTCTTTTAAAGGATACCAATTTGAATTTTCAATAATTTGATGCATCATTATTAATATATGATAAGCTACACGATTATACTAAATACAAAATTTATTTATCTATGTTAATAAACTTTTGGTTATGATCATATTGGGCTCAATCATTAGTATTGTGTATAATATGATCTCAATAGAAGAACATGAATATATTATAGCACCTTCGAATTAGTATATGTAATGCACAAAAACTTTGTGCTATCTTTAATAATAATTTCAACATGGTATCCATTTCAAAAAATATCTAGATGTTATTACTCACAATACATCTAGTATATCAATTTTAAATTTTCCATATAACAATATACTAGCTTTTTCTAAACCCTTGAATTATATTAATATATTAGAGATTGTCCTTATTAGGATTTTACTAAAGTCAATTTAGAACATTAAAATTCTTTCAATGTTGAGGTATGGTTTGCATTGTAACATAATTGTTAGTCCTAAATGGTATCCAAGAAGGGAGAGGGTTGAATTCCATGTTATATATATATATATATATATATGAACAAATATGGAATTCTACCCTCTCCCTATATATATATAATGGATTGCTTAACATGAACCAAGTGATAGATGGATATTTGGCGATATTTTTACATCCATATTTGATGTATTGTGCTTGATATTTTATACTTTTCATTTTAAGTGTATTTATAGAATATAATTACCTTCATAGACTTAAAGGAGAATAATTTAGATGAAAATGTATCGTAAAACAGAAAATCAACAATCTAGAAGGAGTGAACAACTGTGCACTTTCACGATACTCGACAAATTCTGATTATGCATGGTTCGATGCACGGCTGTGCACAAGATAGTGTAGAACCCAAAAATCTAACTTTTTCATATAAATTCAACGTTTTAGAGGCAAACCAGAGGAGGAGACTTTAGGAGATGATTTCCAAACGTGGAGAACGTCCAAAAGGGACGATTTTAGTCTATGGAAGTGGAAAACACGAATAAATCATTAAAAGATCTATCGACATTCAATATTAAGCCCCTACATCACAAGAACATTTGATAGAAGACAATAAGGGAAATTTAGAATCATGAACCCATCATTTTCGTTTCGTTTTTCTTTCATTGTATATTTGATTTTGTATTCGATCATGTGTAACTAAACATCCAGTTAGTATTTAGACTACATAAACTTTATGTTAGTACTTTGATATGATTTGATTCCTTTATTAATTCAATTAGTTTGATTGATTATTGTGATCTGATTACGTGTTTTATTGATAATTTGACTTCATATGTAAAGATTGAGAAATCCTAAGTTGAATAGAGCTACCGTAATTACAGAAGTTGATTGCAATCTTAAAGATAGGATGACATAAATCTTCTAAATTATGGTCAAACTTAATAGAGGGACTCATAAATTGGTAACCTAATCCTATAAGATTTAACCTAAGTAGTTCGATTAGAAACCTTATGATTAGTTGTTAGTAGACTCAAGGTCAGCTACTAGCATACTATAGGAGTCTCCACGGTCTAATTAATCAACAAACAATTGCATGATAAAAGATCAATCTGTTAAAGTTTTAGTGGGATACAAGCCTAGATATTAATTTTTGATAACAATAGTTTTCTAAGTGAATTCTACTATCTCTAAGTTCATTATTGTTTCCTATTTCTATAATTGTTTTATTTTTATTTTCTTTTAATTAAAAATCCAAAATCAACCTTTAGGCTAGATAATAGAGGAAGGGTAAGTACTAGTGTTCATCGTCTTCGTGAGATTGACCTGTACCTGCCAGTATTGACAACAACTATGTCGCGTATTTATGTTTTATTATGTAATTGACCAACTCACAAAATAGGTCAATCACCAAGAAAACAATTAAAATTTAATTTAAAGAGCATAAGGATGAGAGAATGTAAACCAATTCATAACGGTTCGGTAAACAACCTTTGCTTACGATCACTCATAAGACTCTTCTTGGAATTTCACTATAATTATTCTTTAAAGGTGAAGAATAACCTTTGTACAATCTTTCTCGACATAGAGGAACCTTTATAATCTTCTTCTAAGGTGAAGAGGGAGCTTTATATCACTTGGATCACCCCCTAAGTAGCATAATATAGTGCCCCAACCAAATTTTATAGCTAAAAGTACCTCACTTTATCATTTGATAATTTTAAAGAGACTTACTCATAAAAATATGAAATAATGATGTTCAAATGATTGAAAAATACTTAGAAATATATGTAAAATACACCTAAATGCTTCTTGATGCAAAAACCAATGAGAAACACCTATTTATAGTATTCTGGGGCTCCTACTAGCCATTAGAGCCAAGAATTAGTTGTTACAATGACTATTTGCAGAGTATTAGTTAACCAGTATAGCATATTGGTAGACTAGTATACATTAAATGCACTAGATTCACTAGCCGTTAGGACATTAGTTGATCAATAGGAATATTGGTTGATTGATATATCAACCAATGTTACAATAACTCACAATACATCAAATTTAACAAGTTTAACCTTTATAGATCGACCATTAAAGCATATAGGTCAACCAATCACCTGAAAACATGATTTTAACAACTTTAACTGCTCAAACTCAATTATTTAAGGCAATTGTAATTTAAACATTACCTAAAATATTCCATAATGAGTGTTTAAAAGACCAAGATATTTTTTATTAAAATTAAAATTTTTAGTGCCTTCTGATGAATGTAAGGACTTAGGCAATAAAGTGGAATGAAATCTTTATATAGAGTCAGCTTTTAGAACATCAAAGTGATTAAATGAGATTATGATTAACATTAAAAAATAAAGAAAGACCTTGATAAGCTTTGATCTTCTTTTGTTCTTAGTTTGATCTTCATTTCGACTGTTGCAAACGTTAACTTCTCTTTCTAAAATTCATAAGATATCTTATTAGGTTATGACTTAATTTTGTTCTTATATTGTTTTCATTTAAATAATAAACTTATTAGTAGTAATTGTGATTTTTTATCATCAAAACATTTACTGGAAGATCCTTTAGTTCAATAATCCCCCTTATTGATGATGACAAAACATTTGTAATATTAAAGAACAATAATAAAATTAATCACACAAAAACTATTAAGAAGGTGATTAGTTCTCCCTTAGTTCATGCATAAAACATAATACAAGATTAAAAATACAATTCAATATCAAGAAAAAAGGAGATATTCAATATCAAAGAACATTAGATATCATAAATTTACTCAAGCATATCACATAAAGTGCAATAAATACAAAGACAACAAAATAATACTCCCCCTAAATTTCATCACTCCACCTAAATCTAATATCATAACTCTTTCTCCCCTTTTCTTGAATCATTAAAAAGAAATTATTTATCCATAAATGCATAATATAAATTGTCATATGTTAAGCTAACTTGCTTAAAAGATCAATAATAATTTGATTGAGATTAGTAAGCTTATTCGAGAAAGAAGGCTATTGAACATCTAAATGGTAAAAGTCATTGCCCAATTTTGAAAATCCCTAATTGTGTCTAATTTTGAAAAATCTATAATTTTGGAAATTTCTATCACATTTAGCTTTTGACTGTCCTCGGCCAAAACATCTAAATTAAGTGACAGACCTAAAACATTACTTATTTAGCATATTTCCTAAGAATATATAGTCATAAGTAAAGATAAATAACTTTCAAAAACCATAAGAAGAACTTAAATTCAACGCTTTTACTCATGATCAATCAACAATTAATAGTGTTAGAAACTAAGCAAGCTAGAGTTAAACTTGGACAAAATGTGTTTAAATATGATAAATTCACAGGTGTACTTAAACAATATTCACGATTAAGACACTCCACAACTTTGTATATTATTTCATTTCTCCACTACTAAGATTCACATGTATAATCATGAATCAAAGGACTTTTTAAGGTTATAATGTGGGCAAGGGTAAGGTGAGATGTATTTGGGTAATATAGTATAAAAGCCATCAAAGCTAGTGAAACAAAAGTAACACTCAATGTAAGATCAAGCGACAAAACTAACATTCATTCAAAATTGGGTACCATCATCGATGATTAATCCAAAAATCATGTTCACTGCTCAAATTTAAGCTCTCACACCATAAACCACATGAAGCATAACCAATTAGAAGGAATCACTCATAAAAATCATTGATGGCAATACATTAAAACTATAAAGAGTGATCCTTCCAAAACAACATCTACCTCATATGCAGCATACTCAAATCTTCCATTCAATACAACTTTAGGAGGAGAAAACAAATGAACAACTTTTCAAAACAATTGTACTTCCTCCTTGATACTTATATTCAAACATTTTTTATTTTTTTCTCTTTTTCTCTTTTCTTTTCTTTTGCTTTTCTTTTTTTTTTCAATAAAAATTGAAAGAAGCTACACCAATAATGGAATTTATAATATGACATTCCGTCAAATATAACTATTGTATGTTTTGCAAGATTTATAAATTTATAGCCCTCAAATTTCGCAAGTGCACGGGTCATGATTTGTAGTAATTGAAAGGTCAATCCTACGAGGAGGGTGAACTAATCTAATCCTAGGTTATATGAGGCTAGAAAATCGATAAAATGAAAATAAAATTGAACAAGAAATTAAACACGAGAATTTGATTAATGGGAATGTAATTAAGGAATTTAACACAAAAGGAGTTAAAATTGAGCATCACAAAATTCCCACTGAAAATCAATCAAAGAAAATTTCCATATTGAAGAGGGGATTCTTCCTATCATTAATGCTAACCTAACCATTTATATGTTAACGAGTTGTCAATTCTAGACTATCAAAGGGGGGATCACTCTCTCTCGAGTTATAATCACGCACCCTAATTCATTAATCTAATTAAATTATGGAATTTACAATCTCTCAATTTAACAAAAGACTCACAATTCTAGTTAAATCTTAAGCCCTCTAATAAACAATCGGGTCTCATACGGGATCTCTCTCCTTATAATAACCGATTAGATTGATTGGTCAATTAGATCACCTAGCTATCAATAACCGGATCTAATCATTTTTATTCGATTCACTATTTCTGTTTTTTACCAAAATATGAAAAATACCACAATCAATCACAACACCCAATCACAATAACACAATAATAACTCGATTAACATTAAATTAAGGTTAAATCCCTAGGGAAAGTTAAAACATCTTAATAAAACCCAAATTCATACATATATTTATATCAGGGTCGGTCCTATAGTTTTAGAGGCCCGGGGCAAAGATTAATTTTTTTTTTTGAAATGGGCTCCTTTTTATAAATTATAATTTTCGGAAAGTTTAATTCATTACTCATTACTTAATTTTATTAGCTAGTTTAGAGAGGGACTCAAAAATTTTTTTTGAAATGGGCTCCTTTTCATAAATTATAATTTTCAGAAAATTTAATTCATTACTTATCACTTAATTTTATTAGCTAATATTTAGTTTAGAGAGGGACCCAAATTTTTTTTTTGAAATGAGCCCTTTTTCATAAATTATAATTTTCGGAAAGATTAATTCATTACTCATCACTTAATTTTATT
>JAOQMR010000002.1:26624811-26634853 GCA_027563865.1 Erythroxylum pelleterianum
TATGTGAATGTATAAATGACCTAGTGATTGATTTTGTGCCCAATTGGGATGCTTATGGTAGTAGAAGTTCAATTGGCATGATAGGAGTTGTGATTGAGTAGTAAAGCTGAAAATGTGAGTTTAACCTACTGTACTGTTTTGAGCATAACTCATTGTGTAGTTTTGCAAATGAGGCAAGATTTGTGCCAAAATAAACTTTGGTTTGTTGGCTACATTTTTGTGTGAAATAGGTATTGTCTACTTTTAACCTTAAGGGGTTGAAATTTGGCTTGGATTGTTACTGCTGGGACTTATGTGAACAGTATCCGGATTGTTGACCTAGGAGTTTTGATGATTTTTCTAAATTAATTGAGAAGGAATTAGTAGAAAATGGTCTAAATGAAAGTTGAAGCCTATTAAATGAGCTTTCCATTTCCACTGATTTTGCAATTTGTAGATCTGTATATTGGGAGATATGCACTGTGAACTATTGACTGGTTTTGAGCAATTTGGTGAAACCTAGCTTAAGTGTCAGTTTTGTGAGCATTCTGATTGGAAGCCATTTTAGTAATTTCTGTGAATTGAATTGGCTTGAGTGATTTTCTGAAGAATTGTAGAGGAAACAAGTATCTTGAAAATGGCATATAGAATGTAATTTTTGGAGGTCAGATGTGGGAGTAATGGATTTTCAAAATCTGTACCTGCATTAGGTTATTAACTGCTGCCTTTATCAGTAACTTGCATAGCAGTTTTGCACTGGTTAGAGATAGAATTGGATTTTGAGTCTTTTATGAAAATTGAATATGAGTCTTATCTTTCCAGGGATATAAGGTAGTGATTTTTTTGACATTTGTGCTAGGATATCTACTGTTTGGAAGTTTTCTGTTGAGATTGGGAATTTTCAATGGGTAGATACTTTGGTGAATTGTTTGACCTAGTTAGCAAGTGAATTGGAATTTGGTTGTTCATGAAAGTTGTAGATAACATTGTGATCGTTCTGAGCATATTTATTGTGTAATTTTTGACTGAAGAAATGGAAAGTTATTGAATTTACAAGATACTGTACTGTTTTAGAACTCATTGACTAGGCAGTAGGATTTGATGGGATTTTTGACATCTTTAGGGGTGAATTTGATTTTTATGGTCTACATGAAACTTGTAGAGGGTTTCATGATCTTTCCAACGAGGTATGGTTTGGAATTTTCTGAATTACGTGTAAAGAAATATGCTAGTTAGAATGTCGGACAGGAAAAAGGGAAAAGAGAAGGAAATAAGGGCAAGATCTAAATTAATTGTTTTATTTGATTTTTGATTTCTTTTATGAATAACATTTCCGTCCGACTTCCGATTGACCTGATTCTTGAGGCATCGGATTCATTGAATATTGAATTTCATTTTCTGAGAGATTGGGAATTTTTGGAAAGGAAATTGACGTGGGTCCGGGTAACGGAGTCTTTAACCACTGTTTTATTTCTTTTTTGGACCAATCGAGGTCCGAATTGAGTTCCGTCAATGCCATTAGATTTCTAATTTTGAGACGGATTTTTCTGATGGAAAAAGTGAGATTAGGGCTGGGAATTTCATGAACATGCATTATACACCTACATGTGCATCATTAACTGATTCGGATTGGATTATTAGTTATCGTTTTGTTCTCTGATTTTTATAGAGGCACAACTGGAGCGTCGAACGACCGACGTCGCAGAGACTTCCCGGCATTAGCTCGGAAGTAATAGGTGAGTAACCTAGGTGGTTATCTCAACCTATGTGTTTATTGTGACTTGATTGCCCTACGGGGATTACTGTGACTGTGAATTATAGACTGTGAAATCGTAAATTATGAACTGTTCATTGGTGCGAATTATGGACTGTTACTTGTGCATACTGACTGGTAATTGACTATGCTTGACTATGAATGAGTAACTGTTTATAGGATGTTGTAACTGGGCATATGCATTCATACACAGACGTATAAACTAATAAAGGATAATTGTGAACCGAGTCACCACTAATACTGAAACGGGCCTAGAGCTCAAAAGGAGATAACTCTACCCAAACGCGTCTACTGATCACTGAATACTGTTTACGCGCTCGATCACAACACTGTAATTAAACTGGAAAAAGAGTCATATGTGCATTGCATCATTACTGGACTGAATACCCGAAATGGTTTTTACTGTATATGACTGATTGATTATTGTGACTATTTATTACTATTACTGCGACTGTAGATTGTAGTATTACTGCAATTGCTTGATTACTGTGAATTGATTAATTGATGCATGAATTGGAAGAACCATCGATGATGGTTTCTCATTGAGTTCGCAAACTCATCCAAAATTGAAATCTATTTTTCAGGACTTAAAGAATACCCCGTTTGACAAGGGAGTATGTCTACTGTAGGCAGGTGAAGGATAGAGGTCGGGATCAGTTCGCGTTTGCATTAGTGTCTTATCGAATTGTTTTCCGCAATCTTTGTACAACAATGCTTTGTATGTATAATGAGCCTATTGTGGTTTTATTGTTTTTATACATTGACTAATTGTAAATTATTATTGGATGACTGTAATAACTGAAAATGGTTAATTGTGAACATGGACTCAAGATTGTTACTGTATTTTTCCGCGTGAATAAATGGTTTAACAAAAAAAAGAGAGAGAAGAAAATGTTATACTGAGTTTTAACCGACTGATGTAGTATGCCACCCTCGCGGGGCACAGACTCAGATATCACCAACGATATCGAGTTCGGGTCACTCGGGAGTGGGGTGTTACATGTCCCATATAGGGCTCATTGATAACTGCCCCATATAGGCCTCATTGATAACTGTCCTATATAGGGCTCATTGAACATTGAACCTGAGGCTCTGAATCATTTTGAGCTCAAGGCTCTATTTCACTCATTGAGATTTAAGCTCTGATCATTGGCTACTTTGGTCACAACTTTCATTATATTTGATGAATTCATGATATGAAATGCAACACTCACATATTTACATAAATCGTTCGATCATTTATTTCCCATGTCATCGGACCTTAGTCCGGCATTCGACCTTAAGTCGAGAATTCACATTTCCATTATATACAATGCATACTCGAATCATATTTAACAAACACATTCAGTACACTTAGTTCACCCAATTCACATTCAATAAGCACTTCAATAACATAATTCCCAATACACAATCATCGGACCTCCTGTCCGGAACCCATATTCAATCACAATCAATATCACTATTCAATAATATTTCAACGTATGAATTTCATTCAATTATAACATAACCAAATAAACCATTAAATAAGACCATCTAGGTCTACTCACAGTACACTCCAGATTAGCAATTGCTTTCATGATCCGGAAACGTTTGGCTGCAGACATTTTGTCCTGAATCAATCATATGCAAAACACAGTTTGCACACACATTAATAAAAGCACAATCATAACCATCCCATTTTTACATGTATATAAGTGTAATGTATAATGCATGCTCAATGACAATCCCGGGTATTTACTGTACACTCACATTGTATGCCCATTCTCAAATCATGATTCGATTGTTTTACACTTCATTTTCATGTGTTCACTTTAAATGATCCACTCAAGCTTTACTTTCTAGAATATCCATAACTGGCATCTAAAAAATACTTACTTAATTTGTATCATAACTCAATTTTTCGTCATTTGTTTTCTAATCCCATATGATCTCATAAGATCCCATTTTCTTTCATAATTAATCACTTAACATTTATTACTCAACTTCCTTGGATAGTATTACAATCATATAATCATTTTCATCTCCATTCCACTCATGCATTTGACATTTTGATTTCATCCACTCATTCACTAAGTTTTACCCTTCAAATTCACTTCAAACCTTTCATATATTAGTCCCATAAACCAAAGATCATTCTAGGTTCACTTTAAAACCTATTTGAGGCTTAATTTATATCATTTGACCCGTGAATGTTCGTTAGGCGGACATCCATGTCCGTTTAACGGACAATTACGAGTCACTTACACAACTTTGCAAATTCGACCCTTAAAACTTCAGCATTTCAAACTTTTGCCTGAAATAGAAGTTGTAGATCTTGACATTCCCTTTAAAACCATATTTGGCTCATCTCCTTCCGAGTTCTATACAAAACATTATGCCCCTTGCACTAAAGAATGTTCAATTGAATTTTTAGAAAAATCCAGATTTTAACTCTTCACTTACAACACTCCATTTCTCATGCTTAGCCCATCATTTCTAGTGCAATTCTCATCACTTATCCACTCTTATAACTCAATGTCAATTTAATTTCATCCATAACCAAGATAGGTTCCATTATTGATCATAATCACTTGAAATGAAACACAATCATGCACACTTATTCACAACACTTTCAACACTCAATTTCCTAACTTCATGCCAACATTTGGGACCCTTCAAGACCACATTCACAATCAATAGCTTCATAAGATTTGTAGCCAATTGTCTCTAGTTTCATTTAAGCCAAGTCTCAACTCATTTAGACAATTATACAAACAATTATGACTATCCAATTAGAGCACACTCCAAAGATCAAACCATTACAAATTTCCAGATTTTACACTTATTCATCCTTACCATTTAACTCATCAAGTACAACTTATGCCTAATTCCTCTCTTCCCCCATCATTCACTACTCACTTCAACTCAAACTATCACTCATAAACATTTCATGGCCTACACTTAATCACAATCAAAAATAGGGCATATACACCTATATACTCATCCAATCCCTCCATTAACATATCAATCAATTCTCCAACTTTCTCTATACATTTACATGACTTTGAGACTCAACATACATACTCAAAACACAACATGAGCATCTATTAGCATCAAGTAAGACACAACACAAGCAAGACTCAACCATCACATTCTCATCATGCTAGTTTCCATTCTTTACCATATTCATGACATATAACACAAAACTTACTTGTTTAGCGACTAAATCTTCAAGTTCTTCAAGGAAAACACCAAGACCTAGCTTCAACCATCACCATCGATCATCATCTTCAAGAGGTAGAGAGATGGGTTTTTATGGAAAGCAAGAAGAAGAGAGCAAGAGACAAAGAAACAAGGAAGAGATGATGGCTAGGTTTAACATGGGAAGAACACACAATCCATGGAGAAGGAGGGTGATACACGAAGAAGAGAAGAGAGAACGAAAACAAAGCTCCATATAAAATTGAAGAGAGGGTGTCGTGAGTATGGTGAGGGAGAGCATAAGTTAAAGCAAGCTTAGGTTAAGTTAAACAAATACATGGCTATAAAATTGGCCATGTGTCAAGCTCACCATCAACCCTTCTTAATTAATCAATTCTAAGCCCAATAGTCAATTTCAAGCCCAAGTTATAATAATAATAGTTGTCAAAATTCCTAAAGCCATATACCCAAATTCAAATATTTGACAATAAATTCTACTTCCATTGACCAATTGGTCTGCCACTCGGCATTTTTCCTAGTCCAAATTTGTGCTAGAAAAATTTCAGGAAAATTTCATAAAATTCTCCAAAAATACAAAATTAACAATTTCACTTTCCAAATCAATTTCCAATAACCATAGCTCATAATTCTTTAGCAATCACATTAATTACCAATTATACCTGGAAAATGTCAATTGAGTGCATGATCAATGATTTTAATGTGTGCAATTATCCAATTCGTCAATGTGTACCCAAATATGATGCATTTTTTTCATAATCTCACTTAAGACCATATGTACCAAATTTAAAACAATCTCAAATGCGATTTACTATAGCATTCCCGAGGATGTCCGTTAAACAGACTTGCATGTCCGTTAAACGGACATAGACTAGCCAAGCAATCCAAATTCATTCAAGAAGGTTCGTTAAATGGACCTACATATCCGTTAAATGGACATGAGCCATCTAAATTGTTCCAATTCACCCGAAGCAATCCGTTAAATGGGCATGAGTCACACAAACCCTCCTCAGCCTTTTAGCTCACGTGCCACATTTTAGGGTTCTAACCCTTAGTAGGGGGAACGGGATATTACAATTCTCCCCTCCTTAAGAAATTTCCTCCTCAAAATTTTATATCCGATTAATCAGAGAGGGAGGGAAATTAGTTCCTCACTTACTTCTCGGTGTCCCATTCAACTGTACCAGTCAATTAATTTCTCCCAATTGACTACTATCAATGAAATCGACCAATCTTGTACCCATTTCATCAAATATCACAATATTTAACTGTTTCTTCAATATATATTTTGAACTGCCCACAATTTCACTCCCAGCATCAATAACACATATAATGAATCTTTTTCTCAAACATATCCATATAACTGTGGATGACTTTGAATATTTTTCATTGGTCGGTCACACTAACGATTAATAATTTCATACAGACCAAGCTATATCAGTCTCGGCTTATCCTTTTGCCTAACCTGAGTACACCATGGCAAGGTGATACTCTTAAAGATAGCTCATCTTTCACTTACTAATTCACATCTCGATAGCGCCAATGCACTCAAATGTTCTATAACCTTAATATCGACATTTGCGCTATTATTATTGAATTTTCTATTCAATACTTCAGTTTGCAACACTAGCTTTACAAAAGTACTCATTTGTTTCATACATATTTGTTAGTAACCCTTTTCACTGTCTCAATCTCATTTTCAGTTCTTTCAAATCCAATAATTACATCACATTCACTGTACTTACAATGCCTCCAAACTCTCAACGCATTTCCTATAGCAATACCTGTTGAGGCTTTCATTGTCGACCACTTTATAACAATATAGCAATTTGCATTTTAAAATCTCGTGTCATTCTCTGTGAACCTTCTAAATCCCAATGTTAAAATCAACACTGATGTTATACTTTCTTATAATTCTCTTTTCAAACATCCACTATACGATTTACATATCTATATAGATATAGTGAGTTTTGTCGATTTCTCACTTTTTCATTGCCCTAACTTTTCTTTGAGTCTCCCAATATACCATATCCCACTATGCTCCAACTTACATTTTATTCGATCAAACTTGAATTCACTTCGATGAAACTCAGCACATAACCGTTTGCCCCATTTGATATGTATGACTTCTTCAAGTTGCCAAATAGTTCTTTTTACTTTCGAATACACTCAAAATCTATGGTCATAGTTTACTATCACAATACTGTCGGGGCATTATTGTATATAACCCAAATTTCCTTATGCCCATGATTTGTCCTCTTTCTTTCTTAAAGTGTTGATTCCTCAACACAGTAATAGTATCTCGCGATATTTTCACTTTTTCCCCATTTGACTTTTTATTCTCGATGATTTTCTCAATTCATTCTATTTTCCTTTAATTTCACATTGACGTATTCTAACGTCTGTTAATTCTTATCAGTTTCTCCACAATTTAGCAATTTATGTCTCCTCACTGTTTCAATAATTCAATCGCCGGCTACTTTGCATCAAACACAATACCTACTTTCTTAGTAGCATTTTCTACCACTTTACGCTTGAGTCTCCACAAAAATTAGGACTCCTTAATTCCTTTTGTATTCCTTAATTTGCCCCTTCATTGCATCATCTCTATTCAAAATCATTCGATCAATTTAACTCATGTTAGGGAAATTCTTCATTAAAAGAAGATTCCCTGCTACTATCTTTGATACCACTCGTGCAATTTTAATTAATCTATTGCCTTTACCATTCTTATTGCCCATTCTTAGTGCCTTAAGAAAAATCAATTTCAACTATTCATCATATCCCCTTAAGATCAATTTATATATCACATATGACTAGAACATCCCTTTTGAATAAGGTTTATTACAACATTACTCAAATTCTTTATTCCACTACCATGGTATTTATCATCAAAATCATTTCATCAATTTAGAAACACATTTAGAACATCTCACCAATCGATGGCTTAGGCTTGATCTTATTTAAATCAAATTTCCCCTTTTTGCGCCTATCATTGATCGGGGGTTTATGTCATGCTCAAGTCCTTTCTCTTTTTCCTTTATTAATCATATCTGGTAACACCATTATCAATCTCAATTCATTTCCAATTCATCACTATAAGCACTTTCGCGTCTAAATTATGAGACTTTCAATAAGTCACCAATTCCTTCTTGTATCATCTCCACAAATATAATACACATTTGCTTAATAATGTCACTTATCATGATAATCCCATTATCAAATGTACACTTACAAGCAAATCAATTGATCCTTGACAACTTCTTCATCTCCCATTATTCTCCTCTCACCTTTCAATACCCAGCATACCGATATAGGTTCATAATCAATTCAGATTCATAGATGGATAATCATATTATCTCACTAAACCATAAACTCATATCATCCCTAATCCAATTTCATCCTTGCTAATTCACAGAACATTTTGTTTTCAATCAACTTTGTTTATACACTTTCAATCTTGCCAGTTCTACCATATCATTGCTTTCCCTTATCAATCTACAACAATAATATACATATCTATGCAAGGTTCTATCTCCAAATTGGTCAAAATTGCAAATTTCCAAAATTGTCCCGTGAGTGATCGTTAAACGGACACACATGTCCGTTAAACGGACATGATTCAGCCAAACTGCCTCTTTTACCCGAGAGAGTCCATAAAACGGACTTCCATGTCCGTTTGACGGACACCTATCTTTCACAACCTCCTTCCTTTTTATACAACTTCTCAAATTTACATCTTCTAGCATTAAATCACTTCATAATACTCAAAATCAATTAAATTTCATTAACTCTCCAATTTTCACATTATTCCATTTATTCAACTTACTACCTTTATTCTTCCATAACATACCTTATTTCTGAATATCAACCACTTTACACTCACACATTCATTATATCAAGTTGGTAACCACTTCATGCACACCTCAATTTATCATTCACTCAAGGACAATCATTACCTCAATATAACAGTGATGTCATATTCCATTATATATTCACCAATACAATTATACGAAATCTTTGTCTGTTATCTCATATCTCATCATACACCATTTTCTCACATTATCTCATAATACATTGATACTAAATTCTTGTAATATCATATCCATTCATACACAATTTCTCATTTCAATATATCCATATCCTCCATTTTCTCACATTATGCCATATCATCACTTTTTCACCATTGTCGTTGGCTCAAACACTAAACACATGTCCATGCATGTGACTCAAATGTTCGACTGGGGATCAGTTACTACTGTCTGCGATAACATGACTTAAATGCATGCAACTTGACCACATTTCAGAAAAACGCCCATAAGATTGTACTTCAGGTGCTCTGATACCACATATGTAACATCTCACTCCCGCAAAACCCGAACCCGATATCGACAATAATATCTGAGCTCGTGACCCGTGAGGGTGGCATGCTAGAGCACTCAATCAAAACCCAGTATACATTTTTTTTTTGAAAATGCTAATACATGCAGAAGTTCGTTTCCAGAGTGGGCCAAGCAAATTTAAAAGTCAATAACGCATTGTTTTCAAGATATTGCAATCAATAATTCAATGATCAATTAGGGCCCAATTTCATACACAACACCTTTTTCACTTTGGGCCATTTGAGCCCGATTCAATACAGAAATTATTCAATTGGTATAAACAGAATCATTTGCACATAACAATTCCATTCACAAAGATCCCCATATTGCATCACTCATTACAAACTGAAATAGTCAAATATACACTGCACAAAAATCGAGGAATACACTTTATACAAAAATCCTAATACAGACACGAACTGATCCCGACCTCTAACTTTCCCTGCGAGCAGTAAGTCTACTCTCGTTGTATAACGGGGTATTCTTCTGAATCCTGAAAAATAAATGCAAATTTTGGGTGAGTTTTGCGAATTCAGTGAGTGACCATCATTGATGGTCCACCCAAACACACAATACAGAAATTCATTCCCATTATGTCATAATTCAAATTCACTATTACACTTTACAATTATATTCAATACAATTTCACATTCATTAACACACTTCACATTCATATCAATACAATTCCACATTTCTGTTCAATGCCATT
>JAOQMR010000002.1:26643326-26662341 GCA_027563865.1 Erythroxylum pelleterianum
TTTTTCACATAGTGGATTTTCTTCTTGTTGCCCGTGGTTTTTCTCCGGTTTAGGAGTTTCCACGTAAATTCTCTTGTTTTATTATTTTCTGATATTTTTGTCTATTAAATATCCTTGGGTGTGGATTTGGGAGTTCTAAATTCCTAACAGAGATCTGGTGAAGATGGATAGAAATGCAAGATGACAGTGAGATATGGTGACTTAAGAGAAGATGGTGAATATGGCGAGGAGAGCATTTGATGTCTGAATGAAATAAGTTTAGCTTTTTTTAAGGTAACCGGTAAAAAACAACTGGTTTTATTACGAGAGGTTATTGGATAAAACTGAGCCAGATAACTATTGAGTATCTCCTCAAATCTCAAACACTAGTTATGTGAGTTCTGCAAGGGTGGGCTTTGTTGATAAGTTTTGGTGGCTTATTGGAAAAGCCAATTTACGATGAGATAAATAGGCTTTATCCTTTTTTGCTACATAGTGGTTGCCATAAAAACCAGAACAGAGGAGGAGAAAAGAGAAGTCTACTCCATTGTTTTGGCATGTGGGATGATAGTTGTTTGGTGAGATAATCAAGAGAAAGCGGATCATCATCGACAGATATTCGGTGTTGGTATCTCTTGAGTTTATAGAGAGTACTAAATTGATTAGGTTTTTCAATTTGTACTAGAACCTAGAGACAATTAGACTTGTCGTTGAGACTATTATTTTTAGTTGTTAATTGTACTCTTGATTATTATAGTGGATTGATTTCAGTCCGTAGAGATTCGGATCGTGATTTTTTCCTAGTTAAGAGGGGTTTCCACGTAAATTGTATATACGTTGATTTAGTTTCTTGCACTTTATATATTTCTCTTCCTATTATTGTTGTTAAGGTTGTAGTAATTTTCTCCAACAACAGCAGGTCAGTTCGGAGTATTTTCAATTGAACCGGCTAATCCAGTTCGGTTTATAAAACCTTGAGTTCCCCAACATCAAATTTTAATGGTAAAACGGCCTCTTATCGCATGATATTGCATTAGTAACCTCATTATTCAACACCGCAGGACTCGATAATCCCGTTAGTTACTGCCTACCTTTTAGGAATAACATTTCTTCACTTATTCAAAAACCATAGTTCTTCAATTATTCAGATATAAATGTATCATTGTGTTCTCTTCTATCCCATAAACAGCTAACATTACATCGTCATCACCAATGTAACCATTTTGCCCTGAAACTCTGAATCTCATAGCATCTGGACTAACAGGATAAAAGAAATCCTCTGCCAGAATCAACTCTTTTAAGTCCCTGATGGTGTCACTACGAACTATCATTACTCGGTAACGACATTCTGACATAATAATCCAAATACGAATTTTCCTGAAAAGATAGATTTTGTTACCATTTGAAATTCCATATTCCTTTAATGTCTGCATATATTTGTCTAGTTTGAACTGATTAAACATGACTTCTTGCCTCTCCACTTCGATACCAAATTGCTGCTCAATTTTCCGTTTGAGTTCAATAACAGTTGAAGTATCTGGAATTTCCATTGGATGTTTTGTACCACGTTCCCGGATCAACACTTGCATGGTCTGTCACGTAATATTCAAGTGCAGTTAGCTGCAATCTTTCATACTAATAACGAGAAATTATTATGATCAAAGCTCTTAAGAGTCATTCCTGATTGTGGTAAGTTTCTCGAGTTATAAAGAAAATTAACTTACCGGTGCTGGAGCTGGGGCAGTACTTGAGAGATCCACTTTTGCTTAAGAATTTCGGTTATTGATACTAGCAACATGCAATTCTTGGATATATATATATGATAATTGTTGGTCAAGATAAGTTAACGTGCCAAGAATTTGCGCTGTGTTTTTCCCATGCCAGAGTCATGTCATTAGTATGTTCAAAGTTTCCAAGGCTCGATATGCATGTTATTTATATTTTATTCAATGGTTGTCTGGTATGATCTAAAACTTAAAAGCAATTTTAAAATTCTCAGTGCACTTTATGTAAATTATACAATATATATTGTCCATCATAATTAGTTTAGTCATTATCAGAAACAGATGTTTCCTACCTTTTGTGTAAGCCCATCTCGGTTAGACTTCTCTCTAAATTTGGCACCAATGAAATTGTATTGCTGTGCAGATTTCAACTTTATGAACTATTGAGTGACTGTTTCATCACAATTGTTTAAGCTGTTGTGTGAGACTAACTTAATTGATTTTATATATTCGCTAACATGAACTAATTGGTGACTTTGAACCCTCGTTGTTCAATCATTTTCTTTACTTTGGAGTTTGGACAACAAATAAGAATAGAATGCATGGGATGAACTCCCATCCCATCTACCACTTGCGGAGGGAAAGGAATAGGATTTTTACTCGTAACCTTCTGAAACCTATTGGTCCTGACGTATTGAATTGTTCTTTCGGGGCTTCATTTTGTTAGAGGCTAGTTTGTATATATGTATCTTTAGATAGAAAGTTAACACTTACCAATGGGACATTACCACAGGAATTGCGTTCTTAAGGACATTTAATTCACAGATGATATACAGCTGTTAATGAATCATATAAATTTGGTACATATAAGAATTGGAGCTCTGCGCTTTTCATATGCTAAATCATAAGAGTTTCGTATTTAAATTTCCAAAATGCATGATTTAAATTATACCGTAGCTTCACCTTTTGCGTACCTCTTCCTTGATATATATTAGCCAGCCCTAATATTTTGGAGCATTAAAAAAGAATCTTGACATTTCCAAACTATTTATTTCTAGTTTTGAATTCATCATATCATTGTTAACACATCAATAATGATATGATACCTTTTTTATTTTTTATTATTCATATGGACCTACAGCACTAACTTATACCGCTTGTAATGCACATATTATTGTGGATCATGCGTAAACAATGAAAAGAGATGAAACGTAATCTTTAACGTTATTATTAGTGATTCCATCAGTTTATAATTAAGATTAGATATTTTTGAAATGTTAGGATTCTTTTTAAATACGATGAAAGAGAATTCGAGTCTTAATATTGTAAAAAAGATTCAACATTTTGAAATCTTCTCAATTACCCATAATATTTTTTTAAAGTTCAAAAACCCGATTTTAATTATCCCATTTAAGTTCATTTCACCCTAACATTTTAAATATTTGTTATGGATCCTCCTTGCTAGTTGGACGTCCCAACTGATGACAAGGAGGCCTACAAGCAAAGCCACTATTTCCTAGATGAAATAGTTTCGGAAATTAGGCATCTATGAATGTCTAATTTTTCAAATTTAGTTGTCACTTCTGTCCACTATAGCGTGTGGACAATTGTCTAAAGTCTTCGTTCAATGAAAATTAACTAAAAAAATATTATTAACATTGCTTCATGTTTTTAAAATGTTTGTTGTTATATTTCATTTACATATATATCATATTACCAAACTAGAATCTAACAACATATAGACAAGTTATTATCATAGTTGTAGGAATTTAATTATGTAAAGTGGGATATATAAATCTGAAACAATTGGTTAATCCTTTTTTATCTTTCTCTTTAGTAGTATGATTATGTTAAGTATTAAAAGTATGAATCATTCTTTGTAAAAAGAATCATTATTTTTTTGGAAAATAAATAAAATTGTATTAACTCTAACAAAAGCTAATTTAACATTACAATGAGTTTCATCTTACAACATGATTAATGCACAAGTCTAGCCAAAAGAAATAAGAAAAACATAGATTACAGGTTCCATCTATTTCTCATTCCATGAGTGAGTGAGTTTTGCACATTTTTTGCTATCATAATAGCTTTAACCTAATTGAGGATATAATCAGCTAGCTATTGTTTGTCTAGTTCAGGTCCTTTATACAACCTGTTATTCATTTCTTTCCAAAGAGAGTAAATTGTAGTGGTGAAGGCATTCTTAAGTAGCATTCGACTTTGGTTTTGATGCTTAACAAGCTTTGTAAACCAGTCTAGAGTCCCACTTCTTTCGTAAGTGTGACTAACTTTTGATAACATGTCCATAATTCCAATCCACAATGATTTGGAGTACCTGCACAGAAAATATAAGTGGTTTATGTCTTCCTCAGCTTCCTTGCATAAGACATGGGTGGGATTATAGGGTCCACACCATCTGTTTTTAGTTCTGATTCTGTTTTTTATCACAAGCCCATTAATTAGGGAGGCTTTAGGATTCACGGATTGCTTCCAAAGGAGTTTATCCAAAGGGGCAACTCCAATAATGTTAATGAATAATTTGTGACAAGAATTATTTGTAAAGATCCCTTTGGAACTAAGAATCCAGATAAAATTGTCTTCTTTATTCCATTAAGAGAGATTAGGTAAATATTCTAGAAGAAAGGAGAATCCTCTAAATTTCCTGTATCAATCTCCATTCTAAATTAGTGATGATACTTTCACATCCGAAGGAATTCTATTTCTCAAGTGGAGAATTTCATTCTGTATGAGAGGTTAAATTTAGACCAATTTTTGTAACAAAACTATATGCTAGCCCCATTTCCTAGCTTGTGTTTCCAAGGATAAATCATACTTCTCAAGTTCAGTAACTGAATGTAAGTCTAAGGAATTTCCATGGTGTTTGATATCTACCAAAAGTTCTGATTTTTAAGGTGAAATTCATGTATCCATTTGATGCAAAGAGCTTTCTTATATGTATATAGTCTCCGGATTCTCTTGCTGAGAAGAACCTTTGGATAAATGGAATAGAAATGATTCCTTGACCTCTTTGCTTCTTTGGAATCGTTAACTCACTCTATTTTACTTTTGCTCCTTTGGAATTCTCTACTTTCTCAGACCATAGAAAACCTTTTATAATTCTATCAATTTCCTTTATAACTCTCTTTGGCAATACTATGTGAGCTGACTAGTGATACGCAAGCTAGTGAGTATTGAGTTGATAAGGGTTAGTCTAGAAACAAAAGAAAGGAACCTATCTTGCTATGCATTTATCCTAAATTTGTACTTTTCAATGAGTGGAATACGGTATGAAAATTTTAGCTTAGTTGAGGTGATGGGGACTCCAAGGTATTTGAATGGAGGGGAAAACAAATTTAGGCTTGTACTCCTGCATATTTCAGCTTGATTCCTCGTATCTGTTGAGATTAACAAGTTGCTCTTTTCAATATTTACTTTTAGTCTTGAATAGTATGAGAAAAGCTTCAGTGTGTGCAGCAAAATGTTGGTGGATTGGATGTCTACACCGCTCAAGGGCATGAGATCATCAGTATAGATCAAGTGAGTTAGCCTGAGTTCCCTACAATTATAATGAAATCAAAATCTTCCAATGCAGACAGAGAGTTTATCAAGTAGTTTGGACATACTTTCCATTACTAAGGTGAAAAGATAAGGGGAAAGGGGATGTGCTTGGCTAATTCCCTTAGCATTTTTGAAAGATTATATAGGA
This sequence comes from Erythroxylum pelleterianum, assembly GCA_027563865.1. NCBI lineage: Eukaryota > Viridiplantae > Streptophyta > Magnoliopsida > Malpighiales > Erythroxylaceae > Erythroxylum > Erythroxylum pelleterianum. Next base: position 26,648,736 of record JAOQMR010000002.1, read on the forward strand.
ATATCGTTCACAAGAACACTAAGTTAAGAAGTTTAAATGCAATCATGATCTACTTTACGACATGTTCAGGAAAATCAAATGCTTTTAAGCAAGTTTGAATGAAACTCCATCTAACTATGTCAAAGGCTTTGTAAAAATATATTTTTAACAAGTAACTTTTAATGGCTTTACTTGTATTGTATTCTTTAGAAACTCCTATAAAAGGAGTATATTCTCCTATAGTTCTCCCAGCAATAAAGGTATCCTGAATTGGATTTTTGACTTCATTCGAAGCAACCTTCAATCTGTTAGCAAAGAACTTTGCAATGACTTTGTAAACAGTGTTGCAATAGAAGATTAGTCTAAACTCTGTTATGGGAGAAGGGTTCTGCTTCTTTGGGATGAGACAAATAAAGATATGATTTATTTTTGTAAGCATATTAAAGGCTGTAAAAAATCCAACGGAACTTCTATAAAGAGGTTACTTGTAATTTCCTAGGTTTATTGGAAAAAATCAAGCTGAAAAACCATCAAGTCCAAGGGATTTTGAAGGATGTTAGCTGAATAAAACATCACCAATTTCCTGAGTTGTGAATGGGGTCACTATAAAGTCTTTATGATTCTAATTTAGGGAGTAGTCAAAGGATCTTTTTATATTCAAGCTGGATTGAGTTGTTTCATCTAATCCCATCAGGTTTATATAGAAATTCCTAGCAAGCTTTTACAAGACGGTTTGATCAGAATGAGTGTTCCACATAAAATCTTATAACTATGAGATTTTTTTCTTGTTCCTTTTGGATATTAGAGAGTACTGAAAGAATTTTGAATTAGAATCCCCTTCCCTTAGCCAATTGATTCCTGCTTTCTACCTTAAAAATGAATTATACATAGTCAATGCTTATTAATGTTCCTTAAGCCTTTGGATTTTAACTAACCTCATAACAATGTTGTAAGGAGATTTATAGCAAGCTTCATATGCTTATTTTAGACATGTTTAGTTTTAGAGAGCCTTTTAGTATTTTCTTTAACAAAGATCTTAAGAGGTACCTTCTCAAGCTTGAGATTTTGCATGAGCTAATAGGATTTGCAACCATACACTATCTGATTCAAAAAAAATTGGATTATTTCCATGAATCCCTACTTTTATATGAGTCCATTAAAGAATTAAAATGGAGCTTTAAACTTCTTAAAATCAATGATATTCTGTATATGGATGTAAGAGTGGTCAGAGAACACATTTTCACCAAAATGGGCATATAAGTGAGGAAATTGACTTAGCCAAGCTAGGTAACCAGGGCTCTATTGAACTTTTTCCTAATTACCATGTTCCTTTGCTATTTATTATACCAAATGAGAAGTTTGTTCATGAAGTTGAGATAAATAAGATTCACCTTTTGAAATAGATTAGTTAACTTTCTACCTATTCCCATATTGTATTTTCTACTTCCTTCAAGCCCCTAAGATGATAATGTACAATTGAAATCTCTAGCTATTAGCCAAGGATCAAGGGCTCCAGCTTGGCTAGTTTAAAGATTCACCCATAATTTTTTCCTTTCAAAACTAAAGTTGGAAACATATATTAGAGTAAGGTTAAATTTTGGAATCACACCTCCCATTTGACATTTCAAAACCATTCAAATTTAAATATGAAATGATAGAATCCTTAACAGGGTTAATTCTTCTTCAGTTAAGTGTCACTTCAATGTTTACATGACACCTTATTTATTTTTATTATTTATTATTTATGTGAGACCCATATTGCCATGTGAATTTCCACTCACTTAAATTAAACTTCAATTATAAATTATTTAATTAACCTTAATTTCAAATTAATCCTAATTCACCCTCATAAATATTTAGAAACGCTAATTAACTATAATTAATTCTATAGTTAATCATAATTTATAAATAACTCTAACTAAACTTAATCTAAAAGTCCTGAAATTAAAAAAAAACCAATCTAAAATCCTTTCCCTAATCTACCCATTGGTTAATGCCTTAGGTTATAATGGCTATATCCATAATACGACTAGCTTTATTCATTCTACCTGGAAACAACAATACCAAGGCCAAGAAACTACCTCCTAGTCTTAAAAGGTTTTTAATTATCATTAACCTTCATTTATTGGGAAAATATTGTTTTGTGCTTTGTTAGACTCGATCATATTTGTAGGATAGGCTATATAAAGCAAGATGACATTAGCGTTTGTACCAACTATCATTATCTCCGAAGAAGACATAGTTACTTCTCACGATATATGATCGTCTGTTTGTAGGTAAACCACAAGTTGAGGCATCAAAGTATTTATCTTATAAGAAAAATATAGTGTCCGGAGATTCATTTCAAAAAATAGGAGTCTCAGGGCAGTTAGCCCGAATGCTCCTAACAACCTCGTTCCTGATTGGTTGATCATTCAATTGGTCTCCCCGAGTCACCTATAGGTTGGAGCTATAAAGCCATTTTATTCTTGTAACTCTCTCCATTCATTTAGCTAACTTTTGGTTTCTTAAGATGTAATTCTCTTATTCTTATGATCGCTATATGTAGGATCTCTTGAAGAGAGGGAAAAAAGGGATATATAAAGTTCTTTCTCTTCCTCTGTGCATCTCTGTGATGGGTAAATCCCCATGAAAAAGGGACAATTTTCATTTTCTTTGTGAAATAATGTATTTGTTACGATTTTCTCTTAAGTAAATCTTTCTCTTAATAGATAGATTCTTGCTCCTCAGTCTTTGGAGAATATGAGGTTGTGTTATTGTAAGTTCTCTATTTCGAACATTTCTTAAAAGTAGACAACAAGTTTTAAATCTTAATGCAGGCAAGGGATATCTTAATGCCAAACCTCTTGTTAGAACAATAAATTGGCTATTGTTCTTTTTTATTGATATTTTCTCCTTATTGACCTCATAGGTGAAATATGTGCAAGATTTAGGCTCTTGAGTTGCTTAATAACCTTAGAGTCAATTCCTTCAAGTCATTTAGAAAGGAAAGGATTAACCTCTAGAATAATTATATTAAATCAGAGTTTTATAAACACGTTATTGTTGATCATAGTATAAAGGTCTCGTGTTTTGGCGTTGATGTCAACTACATAATCCTTTTTGATAAGAAATAAACAAATAAGGAGTTTGGTGAAAGAGGTTTCATAGTTATGATTCACAATGACATGTATGTTGGTGAAAGAGGTTTTATAGTTACGGTTCACAATGGCATGTATGTAAATATTGTTTCATCAAATTGATTAAGGGTTAGACAATAAGATAGGAATTTTAGATTGTTTAATTTGTTTTATTGGGATTTTCATATTAGGGTTAGTATGAGTTATTTATAGATTAGTTTTCTTAGGTTTAGTTGAGGTTATTTAGTGTTAGCAAAAAATTATAGCTAATTATAGTTAGTATTAAACAAGATTTTTCAGGGTTTATTAAAGTTAATTTAAAATTATGGTTAAGTGATTTACATTTTAGGTTTAATTTAAGTAGGTGGGACCATAGTGCCACATGGATTCCAAATTTTAAGCTTATATGGTCTTTTGAAGTGTTTGGGGTTTTTTTTTCTTTTCTTACAAACCTATGCTCAAGTGGTACATGCCCATGTTGTGTGCATATGTTTGCTTAAGAGTTAAGGATCACTTGATTTTAAGTACATGACCTAGCCATGTACTTACTAATATTCAAATCAAAAACTTGATTTTCAAACCATAAAAGTCAAAACTAAAGGAAACAATAAAAAGAGAGGTCTAAGGAGGTAAAGTTAGATGACCTAGAATAGTTGAAAGAACAAATAACAAGTAAGAAAATCCATTTGTAGTAGATATCATTCATTTAAAGTGGATTTTGTTATGATAAAAAGGGATTTCATCGTGTTTCTTTTTGTTTTCTATTTTTTCTTTAGTTTTTATGTTATGTCTCCAATGATTAGGAACTAAACCTTTACGATACATAGATATGATGAAACCTTAAGATGGACTTTATAGTGATTTCGTTTAATTTAATTTATTCCTTAGTTTTGTTGATATTAAATTATGTGTTTTATATTGTTCTGCAATTAATATGTTTTTATATGTTAATTCATATTTTATTTCCTTCATTTGTGATTGAAAATAATTTATATTTATTGATCTAGCTTATTCAAAAAAGAGTTACATAGAATCTTAGAGATATGTTAACATAAATCTTAGAGATTAGGTTTTAAACCTAATAGAGAAATTTATAGATTGGTTAACGCTATTAGAGGCATTTTAATTGGAAAATTTTTTAATTATCAACCTAAGGTTAGTAGTTATTAATATTGCATAATTGAGGAATTTCTACTGATCGATGAACTTTAGTTTAGATTGATGCATAGAGTATTATGTGCATAAGAAATCATAATGGATTCATTATATGGGTATTGTTGTTTTTATTAGTTACTTTTTGGTTTAATATCTTTTCTAGCTAGTCAATAGTGTTGATTAGTTTTAATTTACAATTTTAAATTGAATTTAATCAATCACCATCACCATAATTTGTTATTTGGATAATATGAAATGGTTAATACTCATAATCATAGTCTCTGTGGGATTCACACTTATCACTCCATAACCTATACTATGGAAGTGATAGGTGCACTTACTTAGAAAGATCTATATGGTAGGATATCAAACATATGCTATTAAGTTTTTGAGATTGTTGTCAGGGACTAGGATATTTTAAACACTTAATCTCTATTAATCTAGTAAGGTCTTATGCTTCTCTTTATTGTATCTGGTGGGATGTCATAGATTTCTCACTTAGTATTTGTTTCTTGTTCTAACAATATGTTCTTTCAAATTAGGAGTATTCTTCTAATAAAACAAAGTGTTTGCTTGTTTTCACATACTATGTTTCACCTAAAATTAAAATAAAATATTTAAAAAAATTAAAGGAATAAAAAAGAATAGAATAATAATGTTTTGAGTGTCCTAAACACCAATTACTTCCCCATAAACAATGCCAAAATTAATTCTTATACTACAAATATCTATCTTAACTTAGAATGTAAGAAAGATGAATTTCCTAAAAAAATATAGCTCTTCAACATTACTTATGAGAAATAAATCTCTTTGTGATGAGACTTTTAGAGATCAAGTTAAAGGAAGATAAATGTAATAGGCTAAGTGTTTTGAAAAACCACTGTGAAGTTCTTATTAGTCATTAAAATCATTACAATGGCATAATATTGGTTACTTTTGACCCTAAAAGAATAAAGGTTGAACATTGAAGTTCTAAGGATCAATTGATCCATCTCTTTGTGAGAATGAAACGAGAAAAGTTAGGTTTGAAATTACTTTTTTTTTGCTTTTAATCATACTTGTTAAAGAATATGTATATGGAACAAGTTAAAGGAATTAGGAGGCATTATTAATTCACCTTGGATCTTAGGTGGAGAATTCAATATCATTCTTTATAATTTTGAATATGATGGAACTCATGTCCAAGGAATTACTCGAAGGATCTCAAAGAATGCACTAGTGAAAAACATATAAAAAATAGCATAATTGAGGGTCGTTTATATGTACCAATAAATAAATAAATAATTGGTTCTAAAGAAATTGCATAGGACCTTAGCTAATGTTTAATAAAAAACCATATTTCTAGATAGCAAAGCTACTTTTGATAACCCTTTGTTTTTATATTCCACATCAATTTTTACAAAATTATTCAATACTAAATGGATCAAAAATCCATTTAGATTTGACAATACACTGGTGAAGGTGGAAGGATTTGATGAAACATTACCTAAATGTACCATGCGATAAGTTCAAAGACATAATCTCTTTATTTGCATGAAAAAGAATTAGATGATAAAGGAGAAGTTCAAAAATCATAACTCTAAGAAATTTGGTGATACTAATATAGTAGCTTTAAAAGAAAAAGACATATTACATGGTATCCAATCCAAACTTGCCAACTCCCCTATTAATGAGGGTGTAATGGAAAAGCATAAAGCTAGCTTTCATCAATAGACATAAGTTATTAGCTTTAATCAATTAATTTTGAAATAGTTCATTACTAAATTATGAAATAGAGGTTGATGATTCTTTAGTTCACAAATAGGGATTGGAATCCCTCCTTCTTTCATATGTCTATGCTTGAAAGGAGAAATAAAAACATTATTGTTTCTTTTTAACACTCTTGAAACTCCTAATGAGAATCAATCCTCTTTGCAAACATTGAAATCAATCATCAATGAGTACATCTCAACTTAATGAATAGATATTTTATCCAAAACATTCAATATTATAGAGATAGATGAAGTTGTGTTCACCTTTCATCCTAATAAGGCCCCAAGTGTTTTTGCAGACTTACACGGTCATATACATAACGTAGTTGCTTTATTTCAATCAGATTTTGATTTGTTGTGATGATATCCAATTATACTCATCATTAAAAATGGCTTTAAAATTACTCTTAAAAGTTATTATACCTCTCGACAACTATCACAATGTTTAAAAGGAAACGATAATCAATGATTAACCAAAGACTATTAAAATTAGGGTTTTCACACTTTAAATGTTTTATATCTTATCATTTCAAGTGGTTGCTTCAAAATCACTTTCCTTTTTTTTCTTTTGTTTGATAGTTGCATATTAACATAGTTGAATTTTTTAAGAAATAAAGTTTTTATGCACTACATTCCTCTAAATAACATTGTAGCATTTTTTAAAAATCCAAAACTATATATAAAGTACTCGTGATTTAATATATTTTAATGTTATTATAATGAAGTTTGATTCTATATCAAAATTATGACAAGGCTTAACGGAGGAGTTTTAACTTCTATGTAAAAATGGTGTATGTCTAGCATGGATTTGGATGGCTTTAAGCTTTCTAAGTTTGCTAATTCTTCATCTTGTTACTACCAAATGTCTAGATTAGTGGCTTCACTTGTATTTTACCACCTTTGTAACCCTCTTCTATATTTATTTGCTTTCTTTCTTATCTCCTACACTTTGCTTTTTAGTAGTCTTTCTCGATTACAAATGTCCTCCTTATTTGTCCCTTCTCTTTCATTATTCCTGAGTTTCATCTTTCCTTTTGGTCCTTTCTATCTTCTCTAAATGTTTCTTACTCCTTTCAAGTTCCTGTTAAATCAAGAAGACTTCACTTCTTCTATTAATTTTGATGAAATTCAAATAATAATAATCATAGAAGTGTGTGAACTGTTTTGATGAATTTGTTAAGTGCACAGATAAATATAAATAGCACAAATCATCAAATCAAGACGATACTTAAGAAAAAGATGAATAAGACGGATCAGACGAAGTGCTTAGTCTAAGACACCAAACGAAGCATATGAATCTATGTAAGACGATGTAATGGAAGAATGTACTAGAACATCAGTTAGTTGGAGTTGATTACAGGACTCAATTAATAACAGTTTTTAGTAGACTCGACAAGCAGAATTCTCAAGAAGATCGTTGAAGATTTAGGTTATAAATATTAGTTATAGTCATAAACAAAGACATGATACAATACAAAAAAGAGAAAAGAATTCTGATTGTAAAAGCATAATTAGAGAAATTCTGTGCTCAAAAAAGGAGAGCGAATACATCTGTAACGTGAAGATCAAACAATATCTTTTCGAGTGAAAAGAAAGGCTAGAGCCTGAAGAGGCTAAGAAAGCAGATAAAGAATACTTTGTGAAAGAGAACTGATGAGGCTCTGCAAGTGTAGAAATAATACTTGTAAAGTTGAAGGATATAATGAAATCTCAGACAGACTTTGAGGACTGGACGTAACCCTAGGTTAAGGGTGAACCAGGATAAATCATGGTGTCATATTCTCTACAAAGAGACTTGATGAGGCTCTGCAAGTGTAGAAATAATACTTGAAAAGTTGAAAGATATAATGAAATCTCAAACGGACTCTGAGGACTGGACGTAGGCCAAGGTTAAGAGTGAACTAGGATAAATCGTGGTGTCATATTCTCTAACTCTTAATTCTTTAATACTCTTGTTGTTAGAAGAATAGATAGTAATTTTCTTTGTTGCGTTACTCACCAAATTAAGTGAATTTTTTTTATAATCATCTGAATTTGTAAAGAAAATCAAGAAGGTTTTAAAAATTAATATCTTAAATGATTTAACACAATTCAAGCCCCCTTCTTGTGTATTTTACATATTATACACGATTTCTATATTAACAAGTGATTTACTTCAGTTGGTATCAGAGCAGGTTTCCAAGAAACACTGTTACAAAGCGAGGACAAAGATCCATGGCTGAATCACATGTTTTTATAGTAGAAGGTTCCTCAGTCTCAAGAACCCCTGCATTCAATGGTTGGAAGGACAGGATGAGTCTCTTCATAGAATCCACACAAATTGATCTTTGGGATATCATTGAAAATGGACCATGTATTCCAATAGACAATGAAGGGGATATCATCTCTCGCGACTAATGGTCAGTTGATCAGAAAGTTCACTTTCAATTAAATTCAAAGGCTAAGTTCTTCTTAAGTTGTGCTCTAAACAGAAGTGAATATGATAAGGTTCATGGATGCAAATCTGCAAAGGAATTATGGGATACATTAGCCATTGCACATGAAGGCACAAACTAGGTGGAAGAATCCAAGATTAGTATTCTTGTTCATCAGTATAAGCTGCTCAAGATGAAAGATGATTAGAATATTGATCAGATGTTTGGATGGTTCCAAACAATTATTAATGGAATTAAAGCTCTAGGGAGAATATAAGACAGTCAAGATCGAGTTAGAAAGATTCTCAGAAGTCTTCCAAAAAGATGGAGACCCAAAGTAATAGCAATACAAGAGGTAAAGGATTTAAGCAAGTTGAAGCTAGACGAATTGCTTGGTTCACTGAAAATCCACGAAGTAGAGCTTAATACAAAAGAAAAACCCAGAAGGGAAAAGTCTATTGCATTGAAGGCTGGTCAGAAGAATCAGAAGATGCAGAAAAATAGAAGCACATCTTCAAAAGCATTAAAGATTAATGAAAACAAAAATGATGATGTTAATGAATCTGATCAAGACTCAAGTGAAGATGAAGATGAATTATCCTTCATTTCAAGAAAGATTAGAAGAACGTGGAAAAAGAAATCAAGGGGAAATAAAGACTTCTTTTTTAAAAAGAACAGCCAAGACGATTCGAAGAATGAGAAAAGTTCTATCGTCTGCTATGAGTGTAATAAACCAGGATATTACAAGTCTGAATGTCCGTTGCTCAAAAGAAAACAAAAGAAAAGTCAAGAAACAAAAAGAGCATGATGGCAACATGGGAAGATCTCGATTCATCTGAATCTGAATCCGACTCAGAAACATCATAACAAGCAAATATATGGTTAGTAGCTGAAAGGGAATGTGATGATGAGGTCATTTCTAACTTTGATGATCTTCAGGATGCCTATTTTGAATTGTTAGAAGATTCACACATTATCTTAAAACAATATAGGTTATTGAAAAAGAAATTTGGTGAAAATTTGAAGAACAAAAACTCTTAGAAGAATAAAACGTCTTCCTCAAGAAACAAGTAGACGATATGAAAAAGAAAGTAATTGTAGATAGATCTAAGGAAATTAATCAATTAAAACAAAGGAATAATAGCATTTCAACAGATTTATCGAAATTTACAGAAAGTACAAAGAGAATGAATGATATGATTGGAAGTTATAGAAATCCAAAAGCGGTTTAGGCTTTAATGATAGAAATACTATTCATAATAGTAATATTCTTCATAATAGGAATTTTGTTCCTAATATAAAGAAAAAGAAACAATATTTTTATTATTACTCAAAGAAAAATTATAAGACTAACTCCAAAGGACCCAAGAAAATATGAGTACCTAAGAAGGATACAATATATACTGCAGATCTCCTTTCTTGGAAGAAGCAACCACCACCAATGGTACTTGGACAGTGGCTGCTTGCGACACATGACGAGCAGAAGGTCAATGTTCCTAGACCTCCAACATAAGCAAGGAGGATCAGTAACTTTTGGAAATAACAAGCAGGGCAAAATAGTTGGGATCGAAAAATTTGGTAAAGATTCCTTTTCGTCTATTGATAATGTTCTACTAGTTGAAGGCTTAAAGCATAATCTAATTAGTATAAGTCAATTACGTGATTCTGGTTTTGAAGTATCCTTTAATCAAAATTCTGGTTTAGTCAAAAACAAGGACGGTTCTATATTCTTTTTTGCCAAGAGACGAAATAACCTCTATAAAATTAACTTAGATGATTTAAAAAGTGAAAATATTTCATGTCTTATTTCAAAAGATGATGAAAAACTGATTTGGCATAAAAAGCTAGGTCATGTTAGTTTTAAACATATTTCCAAGTTAGTTAAACATGATTTGGTAAGAGGTTTACCAAAGATAAGTTTTAACAAACATTTCTTTTATGAAAGTTGTCAAAAAGGAAAACAAGTTAAAACATCATTTTTGTCTAAAAATATTGTAACTTTGTCTAGTCCTCTAGAGCTGTTACATATAGATTTGTTTGGTCCAACCAGAACATCAAGTTTAGGTGGAAAGAAGTATGGTCTCGTAATTGTTGATGACTTCACTAGATTTTGTTGGATATTATTTTTATCACATAAAGATGAATCTTTTAAATGTTTTAAAGCTTTATCCAAAAAGTGACAAAATGAAAAAGATGAATCTTTTAAATGTTTTAAAGCTTTATTCAAAAAGTTACAAAATGAAAAAGGAATGTCTATTACTGGAATTAAGAGTGATCATGATGGAGAATTTGAAAATGAAAAATTCAAAATGTTTTGTAAAGAGAATGGAATTTTCCATAATTTCTTTGCTCCTAGAACTCCTCAACAAAATAGAGTTGTAGAAAAAAAGAACAAGACGATTCTAGAAATGGGAAGGACTATGTTATATGAAATGAATCTTCCTAAGTACTTCTGGGCAGAAGCTATAAATACAACTTGTTATATTCAAAATAGAGTATTTTTGCGACCTATTTTAAATAAAACTCTATATGAATTATGGAAGGGAAGAAAGCCAAATATTTCTTACTTTCATCCTTTTGGTTGCAAATGCACTATTTTGAATATAAAAGAAAAGCTAGATAAATTTGATTCTAAGATCAATTCAAGAATTTTTCTAGGTTATTCAATTACTTCTAAAACTTATAAAGTTTATAATCTTGTTTGTAAATCTGTTGAAGAGTTTATGCATGTAAAATTTGATGATGATTCTCATCTAGATAAAAGAGACGATTTTGATGATAAAACTCTATCTACTCTTTTAGTTAATAACTTAGATGATTCACCATCAAACGATCCACCTGATAAGGTAGAAGATATTTTTGAAAATATTAGCTTAAGAAAAGACTGGAAAAATAAATCTTCTCACCCAGAAAACTTGATTATAGGAGAAACTTTAGAAGGAGTAAGAACTAGATCTAAATTTAGAAGTGAGGCAAATGTAGCATTTGTTTCTAAATTATAACCTAAGAAAATTGATGAAGCTCTTTAAGACAAAGCTTGGATTTTAGCTATGCAAGAGGAGTTAAATCAATTTACAAGAAATAAAGTTTGGTCTCTAGTTCCTAAACCTCTCAATAATCTATTATAGGAACCAAATGGGTATTTAAAAATAAACTAGATGGATTAGGAAAAGTAAACTGTAACAAAACTAAATTAGTAGCTCAAGGCTATAATCAACAAGAAGGAATAGGCTATAATGAAACATATGCTCTTGTAGCTAGACTAGAAACTATTAGGATTTTGCTTGCATATGTTATTTTTCATAGTATAAAATTGTTTCAAATGGATGTGAAAAGTGCATTTTCAAATGGTTTTATAGATGAAGAAGTTTATGTGAAATAACCCCCAGGTTTTGAAGACATTGATAAACCAGATTATGTCTATAAACTTCATAAAGCTTTGAATGGATTAAAACAAGCACCTCGTGCTTGGGATGATTGTCTGATCTCGTTTTTGATTTAAAATGACTTTATTAGAGGTCAAGTAGATAAAACATTACTTAGAAAAAATATTTAAAATGATTTTATCGTTGTAAGAATATATGTAGACGATATCATTTTTGGTGCAACTTCTAAAAAATTATGTTCAAATTTTGAAAATCTTATGAAAAGTGAATTTGAAATGAGTATGATGGGTGAATTAAAGTTCTTTCTTAGTTTGCAAATTAAATAAACTGAAGAAAAGATTTGTATTCATCAACAAAAGTATATCAAAGAACTTTTAGTCAAATATAAAATGGAAAATGTTAAACTAATGTCAACTTCTATGCATCCTTCAACCTTCTTATCTAAGGATGAAGTTGGTAAGAAGATTGATCAAACTCTTTTAAGAGGAATTATTGGTTCTTTACTTTACCTAACTTCAAGTAGACCTGATATATTGTTTAGTGCCTGTTTGTGTGCAAGATTTCAAGCAAATCCTAGAGAATCTTATTATATTCCTGTCAAAAGAATATTGAGATACTTGGCAGATTCTACTGATCTTTTCTTAATGTGTGATAAAGGTAAAGATTTCAGGTTAATTGGCTACTGTGATGCTGATTATGCTGGAGATAGGATTGATAGAAAGAGTACAAATGGAGGCTGTCACTTTCTTGGTCATAATATAATTTCTTGGTCAAACAAGAGGCAAAGTTCAATTGCTCTTTCTACTGTAGAGGTTAAAAACATGCCAGCTGCAAGCTGTTATTTACCGTTGTTATGGATTAAGTATCAGTTAGAGGATTATTTTATCCAAGAAGATCATATTCCAATCTTCTGTGACAACACAAGTGCTAGAATCCAATACAACACTCAAGGGCAAAGCATATTGAAGTTAGACGTCATTTTGTAAGAGGCTACGTACAGAGAGGGATCATCAATCTACAATTTGTTGAGACGAATCAACAATGGGCAGATATCTTCAACAAACCCTTAAGTGAAGACAAATTAAAGGAAATTAGACGAAATCTGAATATGGTAATGTTGAATGGCCATTCATCTGAAACTCCATGTTGGAACCCGATCTCGATGATCGGACCCTAACCGAAAAACGAACGGAAACGGAAGCAAATCAAAAAGAATCAGATTTACAAACGAGAGCGAACAAATCGGAATATAAATCGAATCGAATCGACAAACGAATGTCCGACATCCGGATAACGAAACTAATGAGTCGTGCTGGAAACCTTAAGACTAAGCCGAAAATCCTGATATAATTTTTTTTTTCATTTCATTCCTTCCTCTTTACACAAAACCATTCCAATTTCCACTTTTGGAATTCATCCTTAATCAAACTTAATTTAAAATTTCTTCTTAATCAAATCATACATATCCCAAATTTTCATTTTTTAACTAAAAACTTATCTTTAACAAAACTAACCTCTTAATCTTATCCTTATTCTTATCTTTACCATGAAACCGATTTTACCGAAAATCGGGCAGCATAACTACTGTATTTTAGACAGCCCAAAAATCTGCAAATGATAAAACACACTTCTATAATCACATCCAACCAAAATTCAAAGTTATCGGACCTCCCGTCCGGAATCCAAACACCACCAAACTCAATCCTATATCTAACACTTCACAAATCTCAATCCATAATTCCATACTCAAATCCACAATTCAATCATATTCATATACATTCACAATTTATATTCATAAACAT
>JAOQMR010000002.1:26691525-26703976 GCA_027563865.1 Erythroxylum pelleterianum
CAAGTATTTAGTTATTTTGTGTAATTTTTGAAAGAGAACCAAACAAAATTTCGGGTAACCCAAAATTACCCGATTTATTCGAATTACCCGATCAGGCCGGGTAAGTTTGGGTAATGAAATTTTGGGTTCAGGCCGGGTAAGATGGAAAATTTTTTGGGCAATTCGGGCTTTACTTGAACAGTGAAAATTTAGCCCGATTAGCTCGAATGCTCACCCCTATCTTCAGGGTCTCGTACAAATAACTTTTGGGGAAAAAAATAAACAATTCATTTATCTAACAGTACTTATTTATATGGAATTAATAATAGCTTTTTTTACATTATATGATTAAATTCTTATCCTTTTAATATTGTAATTATGATATCATTAATATATTTTGTCCATAAAGTTTACAGTGTAAAATAATTAGATTTTATTTGACTTTTTACAAAGACTTTAAAAGTAAATCCATACTTTTTTTTATACAACAGAAAAGAAATAAACAAACTAATGACTAAATCCAACCCCAATCAAGTCTGACTCAAGAAGGACTGATAGCTCTGCAGGACGAGAATCTTATATTGAACATTCAAGATCCCTATTAAACTCCTGTTTGGCCAAGATGAATGACTTAAGGTAGATGAGTTAATGAGATGAATGACAAACTGTGAATTAGACTCTAACCCCACTCGACGATGCCGTGCATCCCACTCAAATTGAAGCCCTTGTCGAATTGCTTGAAGTTCCGCATTAAGGATAGAACATCATCCCACTTTAAAGAAAAAAGCCAACAAGCAAATACCTCTATAATCCTACAGAATCACACCTGCAACAGCCTCCCCTGGATCACCACAACAACTCCCATCAGTGTTGATTTTAATCCATCCAAATGTAGGTACGGCTCTATGTCTCTAGTTTATTTAGAGACAAGAATTATCGTATTTGGAGATCCCATAACAAAGTTATGGGTACTACCTTGTAGGGTTATTTCAACAACCCTTATTAGCCAAAAATTTATTATGGAGGGATAGAAAAAGGCATTAGGAATCTATCGCTCCAAGAATCACTTCATTTGGAGGTCGGATGATGAAGTTATGGCCAAAAGAATCAAGCATGTCCAAATTGTTAATCATATTGCCCCTGTCTTGGGGCAATTAGCATAATTGTCCTTAGAGATAGCAGATTTGGATAATCTTAGGACACCTTGATAGAAGACTTCGAGATCTATAACTTTCATGCAGATATCGAAGATAGATTCTATCGTCTGAAGGGTCAAATATAGAGCAAAAGACAGCAAGAAGGAAGACGAAGCAAAAGCAGATGAATCAAAAAGGCAGACGAAACAAGAGGCAGATGAATGCGAAAAGCAGATGAATGGGGAAGGCAGGCGAAGCGGAAGGCAGACGAATGCAAGAAGCAGAAGAATGCGGAGACAGACGAATGCGGGAATAGACGATAGCATGATCAACTTAAGATGAAGCAAAGTCAACTTAAGACGATGCAATGCTTAAGACGAAGCGTCCCTTACAGACGATATGACATCATCACAAATGATGTGACATCATCACAGACGATATATCTTTACAGATGAATCATCCCTACAGATGATACATACTTAAAGACTATATGACGTCATCACAGACGATGTGACATCATCACATACGAAGAGAAAGTCTTAAGACGAAGCAAAATATAAATGAAGTAAAAGTCTTAAGATGAATGACATCATCACAGTCGATATGATGTCATCACAGATGATATGTCTTTACAGACGATATCACTTGATACTCTTACGCAATTCCCCTTTTAAGGACCCTAACTTTTGAACATCTGGGTCAAAAGTTTCCTACTATATACTATTGGAAAGCTAAGAGAAAGACCTATAACTTTCCAGAAGGCACAATTGCCTATTTCTTCCTAGATTAATCCAGATCTTTCCCCGAAGTCCCAACACTAACTTTTGCCTTATGCAAACAAAATGAAATGTATTAACTTGAAAGAAAATCATGAGACAAATACAAATCTTATTCCAATGACATAAAAAGGTAAGAGTTTTTACAAAGCTTTAGAGGGCATTTCAAGCCGCAATTACATTAAGGTCTCAAAATCACCAAAATAAAAAAAGTACATAAATCATGAGTTGCTCAAAATGCAACTAAAGCCTTGCTTTACAGAATTTACTTCAAATACAAAATATTTCAAAAGTGGAGTGATGCCTTGGCTATTGACTACTTGATCTCTTGCTCATCACCTACTTGTGGGGAGGAAAATAGAGGTGAGTTTAAAGCCCGTGAGTAACAATTTTATAATTGGTAACAAGCAAAATCAATTATAAACCATTTTTAGTGAAGAAATTCATTTGTATGCAAATTATGAATGCATCACTCTTATCAACTTGTCATGAACACATAAACAGATCAAATGGTTTGGGTAAGTCCGAAAACATGATCAAACATACCACAAACCTATATAACACATATTTCATGAACTTGTAAGTTTGTTGCCCAAAATGTCACTTCTTTGAAAACTTGCTTTTCATGTACTTGCAATATCTTGAAAACCCTTTCCGAAAATATGATTTCATGAACATGTATTTTTATTTTTTTAAAGAATCATTTTCAAAAGCTTTTCATCAATCATGAACACAATTTATGTAGCAATCATATAGCACCATCTTACAACATTTAAAAAGCAATAAATGCTCATGAATAAAGTAGCTGAAAAAAATCATTTCTTGAAAAAATCTTTAATGGCTCATTACTTAATTTTAAAAGTGAAACTCACCTTAAAATTCCTTGCTTAAAAACTTGGCTTGAGGATGTCTTTCCTCTTGCTCCTCTTATCTTTCTTGATTCACTTTTCAACATTGATACAATTCCCAAATCAATAGGAATTCCAAATGAGAACCCAAAGAAACATATGTATAAAATTGATCCTAGAACACTTAAACACCTGCATTTTCTAATCTTTTTGTACCAAAACCCTTCCAAAATCTAAAGCATTAAAAATGCTCTTACCTTAAATCTTCACCACATGAAGAAATGTTTGGTTCAAAAGAAAGCTCTTGTCTTTTCTATCTTTTTCCTTTCTTGTTCAACCTCAAAATCTCACTAGAAAACTTAGGAAAAGAAACCCTAGCTCAACTCTCTTCTTCTCTCCCTAACCACCGAAACTCACTACCACTTTCTTTCTTATCTTCTTTTCGTGCTCTCTCTCTTCTTTCATTCCTCACTAATGTTTTTGTTTTCTAAAATGTAAGACACAATTCCATCTTCCCAATTTTCCCTTCCTTATAAGCTTATGCCTTACTAAACTTAAGTGATCTTCCAAAACCACCCTCGAATATTCTGATTACCTTAGCATTTTAATTTCATTAACCCTTGTAATAAAATCCTACTAACCTTGACATAGTAATTAACTCCTAAATTTATCCATCATAACCCTATAATTCATTTTAAATCATGCTTAATAATAAAAAAAATTTGCTTGCCAACATGTTTCCCCCTCTTAAAAGAATTTCGTTCTCGAAATTCTTACCTGAACCATTGAAGAGTTGTGGATATTTCTCCCTCATGGCTTTCAAAGGTTCCCACATGGCCTCTTCCATAGAATGATTTCTCCATAGGACTTTGACTAGTTGAATTGTCTTGTTCCTGAGGACTTTCTCTTTAGTATCTAAAATTTCCAATGGAGTCTCCTCATAAGTTAAATTATCTCTCAACTAAACCTCAGTGGTCTGAATGATGTTAGAGGGATCAGATCTATATCTCCTCAACATGGAAACATGAAAGACATCATGATTCTGTGATAATTCCAGTGGAAGCGCCAACCTATAGGCTAGCGGTCTGATCCTCTCAAGAATTTAATAAGGACCTACATATCTTGGGCTCAACTTACCCTTTTTGCCAAATCTCATGACTCCTTTCCAAGGAGATGTCTTAAGAAAGACTTTCTCACCGACTTCATACTCCATCTCCTTTCGGTATGCGTTAGTATAGCTCTTCATTCTATCTTGAGCCGCTTTAAGTCGCTGCTTAACTAAGTTGAACTTATCCACTATCATCTAAAGTAACTCTAGCCCTAATAGTTTCCTTTCTCCTTCTTCATCCCAGCATATCGGAGTTCTACATCTCCTTCTATACAATGCTTTATAAGAGTCCATCTGTATACTTGAGTGGTACGAATTGTTGTAAGCTAATTCGACCAATGACACATGCTCATCCCAAGCTCCTTTGAAATCCATCACACATGCCCTGAGCATTCCCTCAAGGGTCCAAATAGTCCTCTCAAATTGACCATCTATCTGGGGATGAAAAGCAGTGTTGAAATTTAACTTAGTCCCTAGAGATTCTTGCATACTTCCCCAAAATCTTGAAGTAAATTGAGGATCCATGTTATAGACTCTAGAATCTCATGCAGTCTCATTATCTCATTAATATTTTTCTTTGCTAGCACATACAGGGAGTCAGTCTGTTTAATTGTTAGAAAGTGGCTTGACTTTGTCAAACGATCAACAATAACCCATATAGCATCATGCTTCCTGCTAGTCTTAGGCAAACCTATCAGAAAGTCCATGGTTATTCTTTAGCACTTCCATTCAGGAATGGACAATGGCCTTAACTTGCCTGAAGGTGCCTGGTGTTCAGCCTTGACTTGCTAACACACTAGACATTTACTTGATTATCTCTTTTCATGCCTCTCCACTAGAAATGTTCTTTCAGATCTCTGTACATCCTGGTGCTACCCGGGTGCATGGTATAAGGTGCATTGTGTGCCTCATCCAGTATCTCATGCTTCACCTCCTTGACATTCAGGATGCAAAATCTATTTCCTATAATCATGAGTCCATCACCCCTCACTACCACTTCAGATTTTTTTTCCATGCTTAATTTCTTCTCAGAGCTTGCTTAATTCTGCATCCTGTGCTTGTAATTCAATTCATAAGGCTTTAGCTGCCGCGAGGTATATGATATTACCTTTTTTCCTTGCATCAACACACAACTCAAATGCTTCCTTGAAGCATCACTATAAACTATATAACCCTCCTCTCATGTGGGCAAAGTCAGAATTGGAGCACTTGTCAATCTGTGCTTAAGCTCCTCAAAGCTCTTCTGGCATTCATCACCCCAGATAAACTTCTGATTCTTCCTCAATAACTTGGTCATAGGAGCGGCTATCATCGAGAATCCTGTAACAAATCTCTTATAATACCCTACCAGGCCTAGAAAACTTCTTACTTCTGCCACTGTCGTCGATGCATGCCAATTCACTACTGTTTCAATTTTTCTCGGATCAATATGTACCCCATCTTTTGAAATCACATGTCCAAGGAATATCACCTTGTGAAGCCAAAACTCACACTTGTTGAACTTAGCATACTTGTTGAACTTAGCATAAAGTTCCTTCTCCCTCAGTGTTTGCAACACTATCCTAAGATGTTCCTCATGTTTCCCTTCACTCTTGGAATAAACCAGAATGTCATCGATAAACACTATGACAAACTAATCCAGATACTCCTTGAAGACTCTATTCATAAGATCCATAAAAGTAGCTAGAGCATTGGTCAATCCAAAAGGCATGATTAAAAACTCATAATGTCCATACCGTGTCCTAAAAGTTGTCTTGTTTACATCAGACTCCCTGATTCTGAGCTTATGATAACCTAACCCGAGATCAGTCTTTGAAAATACCTTTGCTCTATGTAGCTGGTCAAACAAATCATTTATTCGGGGTAGATGATACTTATTCTTAATGGTCACCTTGTTGAGTCTTCGATAATCAATACACATCCGCCATGTTCCATCCTTCTTCTTAACAAATAGAACAGGCGCTCCTTAAGGTGATGAACTCGGTATATACCCCTTCTCTAACAATTCCTCCAACTATTTCTTGAGCTCCCTCAGTTCAGCTGGGGCCATCCTATACGGTGGTATAGAAATGGGTGGGGTTCGGGGAATCAAGTCGATGGTAAACTAGATTTCCCTCACAAGGTGGTAAACCAGGTAAATCCTCTGGGAACACATCTGGAAACTCCCTCACAATTGGAAGATCCTCTAACTTCCCTTCATGCACCTCAGTGTCCACAACATATGGCAAAAAGGCTTCACAACCCTTTTCCATTATCCTGTTAGCTAATAAAGCCGAAACAAGTCTTGGCAATAGTATTCTCCTGTCTCCTTGGAAGGTCACCTTCTCTCCATTTCCCAGATCAAATTCTACCACCTTGAGGCCACAATCCAACTTCATCTGATACTTCTCCATGGCATCCATTCCTAGTATCACATCTAGACCCTTTAACCCCAACGGTAGCAAATCCACTGCTAATTGAGCACCCTCAATGAAAAGCTTACAATCCTTATACACTTGACTTATTATCACCATCCTCCCTAAGGGAGTACTAATAATCAAGGGACTAGTCATTGGCATCAAATCAACATTATGTAAAATCATGTTTGTAGAAACAAATGAATGCGTGGAGCTAAAATCGTCCACATATATACTGCATAATTAAATAACTGAGCCATACTCGTAACAACTTCAGGTGCGGCTGCAGCTTACTCTCTGGTCATGGCAAATACCCTTGCCTGAGCCTGACCCCTCGACTTTCTTGGAGGAATAGTCTTCTTTGTAGCTCCAGAACTAGCCACTTCTGTAACTAGTCTGTTTCACCCTATTTTAGCTCTCCTTGGGGCTTGCAACTAGGACCCCTCTTGCCTTGTTACTTGGGGATAATCTCGGATCATGTGTCCCTTCTCCCCGCATTAAAAACATGCTCCAAGCAATTTAAAGCACTATCCGTTGTGAAGCTTCCCACAATGCTCACATTGAGGGTTAATGTCTTTGCTCCTCCTTGTCTTTCCTGTGCCTCCCACACTTAAGGCTTGCCTTGACACTACCTTTGCTTGCTTTTTCTTGGTAGGGCCACTACTTCCCACTTCACTCTGTGTATGGTAACTCCTTGTACCCCTCTCAGGCCTTGAAGCACTCATTCCCTTCTTAGCAGACTGCTCCCTGTTCTTCCTCTTCCTGCTCACTTCATTTATGATATTCTCCAGCCTTCTCATCCTGGAGTGCAACATCTACCAATTGTTGGTAGTCAAAAAAATTGTGGATCAAAACTTTCTCCCTGATCCCCAAATGCAGCCCTCCTTCGAACTTGCGGCACTTGTCTTCCTCATTCGCAACAATGTTGTCTGCATATCAGGAAAGCTTAGTGAACTTTAGCTCATATCCACTCACACTCATGTCCCTCTATGTGAGATTTAGGAACTTTCTAGCCTTCTCTTAGATATACACCTATGAGAAGTACTTCCTCCTGAAACATTCCAAAAAGTCCCTTCATGTTAGCACGAGAGGCATCACCTGACTGTGGGGCACTGATTCCCACCAATGAAGAGCATCACCTTGCAGCAAGCTAACTGCATACTCCAGCTTCTCTTCGTCAGAGCACTTCATCTGAATCAGGACCCTTTCGGTCCTCTTCTACCATGCTTCTGCCTCTTTCAGATTTATAGTCCCATTGAAATCTACAGCTCCATACTTGCAGAGCTTATCATATTGCCCACTTCTATCAACCGAAGCTGGCACTGGCACTTGTGACCCTTGGCCCATGGCATAGTAAAAGCCTGAGCAAAGGCTTGCAAGAACTGCGGGTCCATAGTAAGTATAGGAGGAGGCGGTGTTGGCACCTCATGTTCCACACTAGATGCCTCTGAATTAGGAGTAGGTTGTGTCCCGACATCTAGCGAGACATAAGATTCATCTGTGCTCCCTTAGCGAGAGCTAGATTGAGTCACAGATCCTCGAGTTGTCTTTTGAGGCGGCATAATCACTCCATCAATTTAAAACATTCAAAACCTTTAGTTCATGTTTCATGTAAAAACAACTTTAAATCACTTAAAACAATTCCAAATCTTGTAAAACAATTCAAAACAATGTAAGTTGTTCACTTTAAAACAATGTATGTTCATGTCATGTATTAACTACCCACTTCATGTCTAGGACACTCTTAAACCTAGTTGCAGACTTGGACCTAAAGCTAGTCAAAAACTTGGATTCTTAAACCTAGTCGCTCTGATACCATAAGTATTGGAAACCCCACCCTCCTGAGTAACGGGCTCGACATCTTAAGTGACATCTGAATACGTATCCCACAAAAGTGACGTGCCCCCACCAAGAAAAATATTAAAACTATAATTTGTTCCTATTTCTGAACCAAATTTGGGAAAGCCCAAACTTGAATTTCAATTCTACTTGTTCAGAACGTATGAGGCTCTATGTCTCTAGTTTATTTAGAGACAAGAATTATCGTATTTGGAGATCCCATAACAAAGTTATGGATAATACCTTGTAGGGTTATTTCAACAACCATTATTAGCCAAAAATTTATTATGAAGGGATATAAAAAGGGATTAGGAATCTATCGCTCCAAGAATCACTTCATTTGGAGGTTGGATGATGAAGTTATGGCCAAAAGAATCAAGTATGTCCAAATTGTTAATCATATTGCCCCTGTCTTGGGGCAATTAGCATAATTGTCCTTAGAGATAGCAGATTTGGATAATCTTAGGACACCTTGATAGAAGACTTCGAGATCTATAACTTTTATGCAAATATCGAAGACAGATTCTATCGTCTGAAGGGTCAAATATGGAGCAGACAATAGCAAGAAGGCAGACGAAGCAAAAGCAAACGAATCAAAAAGGCAGAAGAAGCAAGAGGCACATAAATGCAGAAAGCAGACGAATGTGGAAGGCAGACGAAGTGGAAGGCAAACAAACACAAAAAGCATACGAATGCGGATGCAGATGATAGCATGAGGCAGACGAATGCAAGAAGCAGACGAATACGAAGACAGACAAATGCGGGAACAGATGATAGCATGGTCAACTTAAAATGAAGCAAAGTCAAGTTAAAACGATGCAACGCTTAAGACGAAGCGTCCCTTACAGACGATACCACTTTACAGACAATATGACATCATCACAGACGATGTGACTTTATCGCAGGAAAAGTGAAAGTCTTAAGACGAAGCAAAATACAGACGAAGCGAAAGTCTTAAAACGAATGACATCATCACAGTCGATATGATGTAATCACAGACAATATGTCTTTACAGACGATATCACTTGATACTCCTAAGTAATTCCCCTTCTGAGGACCCTAACTTTTGAACATCTGGGTCAAAAGTTTCCTACTATATACCATTGGAAAGCTAAGAGAAAGACCTACAACTTTCCAAAAGGCACAATTGCCTATTTCTTCCTAGATTAGTCCAGATATTTCCCCAGAGTCCCAACACTAACTTTTGCCTTATGCAAACTAAACGATCAAATGTATTAACTTGAAAGAAAATCATGAGCCAAATGCAAATAACTTGAAGGAAAATCATGAGCCAAATGCAAATCTTATTCTAATGACATAAAAAGGTAAGAGTTTTTACAAAGCTTTAGAGGACATTTCAAGCCGTAATTACATTAAGGTCTAAAAATCACCAAAATAAAAAAAAGTACATAAATCATGAGTTGCTCAAAATGCAACTAAAGCCTTGCTTTACAGAATTTACTTCAAATACAAAATATTTCAAAAGTGGAGTGATGCCTTGGTTATTGACTACTCGATCTTTTGCTCATCGCCTGCTTGTAGGGAGCAAAATGGAGGTGAGTTTAAAACTCGTGGATAACAATTTTATAATTGATAATAAGTAAAATCATTTATAAACCATTTTAAGGGAAAAAATTCATTTTTATGCAAATTATGAATGCATCACTCTTATCAACTTGTCACAAACACATAAGCTTGTCAAATGGTTTGGGTAAGTCCGAAAACATGATGCACTACACATTTCCACAAAGTGGTCTTGTATAGCCGTAAACTTGAGGGAGTCCATGAAGGAGCTTCGTGCCACTATCGGGCAGGCGGGAGAAGCATATACTTAGTCAACGTGCACGTGACGATTCTTGAGGGACTTCCACAAACCTATATAACACATATTTCATGAACTTGTAAGCTTGTTGCCCAAAATGTTACTTCTTTGAAAACTTGCTTTTCATGTACTTGTAATATCTTGAAAACCCTTTCCGAAAATATGATTTCATGAACATGTATTTTTATTTATTTTTTCTTAAGAATCATTTTCAAAAGCTTTTCATCAATCATGGACACAATTTATGCAGCAATCATATAGCACCATCTTACAACATTTAAAAAGCAATAAATGCACATGAATAAGGTAGCTGGAAAATATCATTTCCTGAAAGAATCTTTAATGGCTCATTACTTAATTTTAAAAGTGAAACCCACCTTGAAATTCCTTGCTTAAAAACTTGGCTTAAGGATATCTTTCCTCTTGCTCCTTTTGCCTTTCTTGATTCACTTTTCAACATTGATACAATTCCCAAATCAATAAGAATTCCAAATGAGAACCCAAAGAAACATATTTATAAAATTGATCCTAGAACACTTAAACCCTTGCATTTTCTAATCTCTTTGTACCAAAACCCTTTCAAAATCTAAATCATTAAAAATGCTCTTACCTTGAATCCTCACCACATGAAGAAATGTTTGGTTCAAAAGAAAGCTCTTGTCTTTTTCTATCTTTTTCCTTTCTTGTTCAACCTCAAAATCTCACTAGAAAGCTTAGGAAAAGAAACCCTAGCTCAACTCTCTTCTCTCTCTAACCACCGAAACTCATTTCCTCTTTCTTTCTTATCTTCTTTTCGTGCCCTCTCTCTTCATTCATTCCTCACTAACGTTTTTGTCTTCTAAAATATAAGACAACAATTACATCTCCCTAATTTTCCCTCCTTATAAGCTTATGTCTTACTAAACTTAAGTGATCTCCCAAAACTACCCTCGAATATTCTTATTACCTTATCATTTTAATTTCATTAACCCTTGCAATAAAATCTTACTAACCTTGACATAGTAATTAACTCCAAAATTTGTCCATCATGACCCCATAATTCATTTTAAATCATGCTTAATAATTAAAAAATTTGGGGGCCAACAGCATGTTAGAGCAATCACATTCTCTTCATATGCCATCATAAAGAACATAAGTATTTAAAATGTTAACATATCTTATTTCATTAACAAAACATGTTTTACATTGTCACTTCATTACAAACCATCCATATAGTTACGATACAAAAATTGATAAGTCAATTAAATTGAATTTATGTTGGACTTAATTTTGGTTGATTTGTGAAAATTGTGTTCATAAATTAATGGAATTATTTGTTAAATTTTTGCAGATGGTTTTTAATGCCGTAAAGACGAAAAAGGATCGAAAAGAGAAAAAATATGAACAGAATTCCAAATCTGCAAATTTCCAGAAATTATTTCCAATTATAACACAACAGCCCAAGATCGTCTCAATCTCTAAACAAGACGTCTTCTACCGAAATTGAAAGACCACCTGATCTGGATCAAATCAAAACAAGAAAAAAGAGAGATTTAATTGAAAGAGGAAATTGGGTGATTGCCATATATGGGTTAGAGTTAAATAAGCAAGAGAGGATTTTTCTGTTTAAAAGGGGGCTGCCGCACCATCTGTTGGGGGATTTTTCTAGTAGGTTAGACATCATAGAATAGGGTAGATCATCGTTTTCTCTGTTTTATCCTAGACATAGCTGCACCTTGAGTTCCTTTGGTTTTTCATTATTTCCCTTGTTTCATCGTATTATTGTCTAGGTTTTAGGGACTGCCGCACTTCTCTTATTGCTTTTCCATATCATCGCATATTCTTGATTCCTCCAGCAAATTTCCGCAACTCTTTATCTCTTCCTTGTCCACGTTTTAATTTCGCCTAGTGACATCATCGTTGATCATCTTCTTTTTACTGGTTCACGCACCTTGGTCCACGTCCTAGAGTCTCCAACATCACTGCATATCATATTCTCATAGGCTGCTGCATGCTGGTCCACGTCTCTCAAGTCCTTCACAGTATCATCATCGCATATCCATTCTTCAAGGCTTCCGCACATTACTTGTCTTATTGATTTTTATTATTCACAAACTATTGTTCTATTCTCTTGTTGGCTGCCGAAGTTGCTTTAATTAATTTTCATAGTTTATTTCTTTTGCACTTTCCAAGTAGTTAATCATAGGTTGTTGGACCGATTTAATTTCTGGTTTTTTTGTTCTTAGAGTTTCTGCACAATTTCCTTGTTATTTTCGATTTTATTATTAAAGACTAGTTTTGTAGACAATTCTTTTTATTATTTCTTTTGATTTCAATTTAATTATGAGTAGTTAATTTTCTTATCTTGGTTGAAGGATCCATGTTCCATGTTGTTATGGTGAGATTTTTTGGATATTTTTCATATTGTTGATGAATATTGGATAATTTCAAATCTGTCTTTTAATTGAATTTATTGGTTTCTAGGAGCGCTACTAGGAATTAATTGATTCAACTGCTAGGTTAACAAAATCTGACGTTCAATTTTGGTAACCACAAGTAGCAATTAGG
>JAOQMR010000002.1:26718618-26732872 GCA_027563865.1 Erythroxylum pelleterianum
CAAGTGGTAGATCGGATTGGTCGAGGATACAACAACAAGGAGAGGATACATTGACAAAGGAAAGGATACAAAAGAGTCAAAGTTATAGCAAGGATTCAGAGAGGATACAAAAGCGAGGAGTCAAAGCTATAGCAAGGAGTTGATATATTTCTACCACCTTGTTCTTATGTAAATTATTTTCCTTATATCGTATCATGTATGGCAGAAACATGTTAATTTGGTTATGTTATTTCCACAACGTTTTGATTTTGAAAAAGTTTTGAAATCTACCATTTCAGCCAAATCTTGCATACTTTTGTTTTCGATCCAACAAAAAATGTAAAATAGATAGAAAGAGGAAGATGAAATTGAAACGAAAATTTCGACCCACAACATTAATTTTCCATATTCAAGAACACTTCAATAACACCTATCTTTACCATGAATCCACTTTCATTTATACATCAAATCTCAATCTAAATTAAATCATCCATTTAACATTCTATAACCTACTATTTTTGTACATGCAAAAATAGAACAGAAAGTACCCAAGTTCATGTAGAATTTTCTAGCACAATCAATCATTAACATCATTCACAATTCATCCTAATTAATCAACATCAATTCTTTATTATAACATGCCATAAACACTAATCTTTTGCTTACTTGTTTAGTTCTAATTCCAGCGCAAAAGTCACTCTAAATCAGCACTCCAAGCTTGCAGAATCATCACACATTCAAGGTGAAACATGGATGGATTTCGGCTAGGTTTAATGAACAACAACAATCTAATCTTTTACTTAACTTTGCGAAGGTAAAACATGGATTATTTGTGTAGCAATTGGACATGATCATAAACAAGCACAAAGAGGTGAAAGAGAAGAGTGTTTTGGTGGTGTGTGAGAGGAAGGAAGAACAAGAATGAGCTTAGTTAGAGTTGCTCCTACTAAAGCTTACACCTGAGGTGTTAAATGTCCCCTTCCTACAATGGCATATATCACCAAATTAGAATGCCATATGTCTAAAGGCATGTACAAAATTTATCAAATAAATATGCTGCCATATGTCACCAATAATGCTAAGTCATATGTCATGGAATCACAACTGCCAATTGTCATTAACTTACTAATCCATTTGTCACACAATGATCAATACCAAATGTCACTCAATTATAACCTTAATCATCCTAATTTTCATGTATCAATTTTTATTACCACTTGGTTCATTTAATTCCTCAAATTTTCAATTATATCAATTAATTCCAAATTCACTACTTGTAATCAATCAAACCAAAATTCAAGGCATAAACATTTCACAATTCACGTCATGAACGTTTTAATCTTTTCATACCACGGAATGAGTCAATTGAGTGAATATGCATTCCTTCCTATGTGTACAAAATCATAATTTATAATTCATAATTCATGTATGTATGCTAATGATATGCATGTGAATGACATTCAATTTATGAATTCTCAATAACAACAAAAGCTCTAACCCTTATTATGGAAAACGGGTTATTACAATATTTCTTGGTTATTATCAAAACCAAGCCTCAAAGACTATTAAGTAACTAACGCTCATAGAAGATTAGGTACTGTTATTTAAATATTTTTTCGAAAATCTTTTTATATTTTTAAGTACTTATTAATTAGTAATAGATATTTAAAAATTTTAATTATAATTTATTTATTATTAACATCCATTACTATTGGAGGTAGAAGAATTAGAGATTGACTTGATTTTGACAAGAAAATATATTGAAAAGGTCAAATTACTCTTTGTGATTTTAAATTTAAGAACAGATTTGTTTATTACTTCAATAGAACTTATTCAAAACCACATAGCGATATTGTTTAAAAACTTATTAAAATAACATTATCTGATCTCTTCCAAAATTTGGCTTTCATATCGATAAATAAAATTCATTTTCCCGGTGAAAAAAGTTTATAATATTTAAAACTCTTAAGGCCACTTAACGTTTACACTAAAATTTTAATTCGACTATAACATTTTAGTGCATTTAAAATAAACTTTAATGTTTGGAAAATGTTCAAAACAATTCTTGATTGGATGGAGCCATTGTTAGGCCTTCGTCAATTAAATGATGATGTAAAAAATTTTTAAAAAATTTTCGACTAGAACCTACCTCAAGATGACGTGGAATTTTTAAAAATAGAAGTAAATCAACTGGATATTAAACGTTGCGTTTGGGAGGGAGGCTGGGTTCCCAAACACAATGTTTAAAAGGAAGTGCAGCATTTTGATTATGGGTTTAAATGAAAGTGGACTCATTTTTGTTTAAACACGGCATTTGGAAGGGAGGCAGCTCGTTGGCTTCAGATGATAAAGAGGCAAGGAATGGAACTTGATAAGGTAACAATGGGGACTGTTGTTCAAATCAAATGTATAAGAAAGCGGGCGAGTTTCAAAAAGCTTAGGAGTTCCTCAAGAGATGGTCGTTGCATGAACATTCTAAGCATGAAGGAACTTGCATAACTATAGCTAAAAGAGAGGAATATGCTCAAATGAATGTATCTTTGAGCTCGCACACATACAATACGTTGATAGAAACATATGGAAAGGCTGGCCAACTTGAAAAAACGTCCGAGACCTTTGTACAGTTGCTTAAAGAAGGCATTGTTCCAACCACAGTGACTTTCAATACAATGATTCACATTTGTGGTAACCATGGATGAAGTATCTTCTTTAATGCAAACAATGGAGAAACTTAGATGCCCACTGGACACAAGAACTTATAACATCCTAATTTCCCTACATGCCAAGCATGATGATATTGACATGGCTGAGTTCTATTTTAAGAGGATGAAAGAGGCTCAGTTAGAGCCAAACTTTGTGAGTTACAAGACTCTTTTATACGCATTCTCCATAAGGCATAAGGTTAGCCAAGCTGAGGCACTTTTATTGGAAATGGGTATGAAAGGTCTTAAGATCGATGAATACACTCAGTCCGCTCTGACTAGAATGTGTATAGGTTCTGGGATGCTCGAAAAGTCATGGTTTTGGTTCAGGAGGTTTCACCTTTAATTTAATAAACTATTGGTTTACTGGGACTCTTACCTGTCCTAGTTACAAACAATAGCAGCTTCAGAGATATTCAATAGTTCATTATAATTCCAAATAGCAAACATATTTCCCCTTCCTTTTGTATTGGTTGCCTTCTCCTTCCCCTTCTTAGCAGTACCCTAAGTTGGGGATGAACCTCGAAATCTAACCTTTCCTAGCGATTAAGCTATGGTTAGGAACTCCTCTTCTTGATAGTAGATGTTGATTCCTCCCGGTTAGTGTGGCTGGAAGCCCTCAGGACTCCTAGAGGTCCTCGATCACTATCTGAGAGGGTCCCACGGGGAGAAATCCCAAAAGTGGCAAAGTGCCATTAGACACCTATCAATTAAAGCTTAATTGATAAGGGTAATAAAGTAGCAGAAACCAAAATCCTTTAACTTGAAAAGTAACGACCAAAATTCTTAGCTACAAATCTATATATTTCCTTTTTCTTTACCAAAATACTGTCTGAAAGACAACTACCGTACAAAAAGATTAATTATAAATAATTTTAATTGGGATTTTTTTAGTTGGACTATATTTTTATGCACTTGATATTTTATTAGTTTTAAATTTTTTTAAGTATGAGTAATTAATTGATGACAAAAATATATATATCTACGTTATATTTTTATTAGACATACATTTTCACACCAAAATATTTTTTATCGCATGTTTGCATTACAAGAATAATTTTAATTAATCAAGTATAAAATATTAATTTAAAAAGAAACGATATTTTTAACTCTAAATAGTTTTAAAATAATAATACATTCGTTTTTATCAAAGAAATCATCTTTGTTTATGGTAATAATAATTAATTAGTTGTAAGTATAACTAATATAATAATTAGTTAACGCTAGCATTTAACTTAATTGGCACATGAATTGGAATGAACCACTCGTTTAGTAATTTGTTTACTCATACATTTAAACAAAGTGATAAAGTGTGAGCACCCATAAAACCTGTTACCCTTAAAAAATTAGTTCATCCGTCCGTACCATTCATATTGAACGAGCATCTAAAACATATTCCACATATATAGCCTGAGTTACCAATCCAGCGATTCTCTGGGAGAGATGGGGATCGAAAACTCTTATTGATCTAAGCAGTATACTGTTTGTTGGATGCATTGTTTACATGGAGCGAGAGCAGGACGTGTTGGATTCCATACGATTAGCTCAGAAAAGATTAAACCCAATATTACACTTGAAGCTTGCTCTCTCCGAAGCTGCAGGCCACATGATTTATTGAACCTGAACCAGCGGTCCAGATTGTTGAAGTCTAAAGGGAAGATTTTTCAAGTTGTTGTGGAAGATATTTTTGAGCAATTACTCGAACATACTAACTATTGTGACAAAAAAATAGGAAAAGACCATTATTCTTCGCATCAATGTCATCTTAGAGGTTTTCAACCACATACTTGGGCTTAATGATGGAGAATCCTTTACTTCTTTAAGTGGTTTTCAATTTATCTCCAACTTTTGTCTCTGTCAACAGCTGCTTTCCTTGTGATGTGCTCCCAATATGTGCCTCATCATTTAATTTCTTTTCTGTCCCTTTCTTTGGTTTTACATCCTTGCATAGTCTTAGAGACGTAGCTAACTAGATCTCCATCCGTATAGAATATTCAAATTGTTCACGGATGAACTTTGTTAATGTCTTAACTATAATTATCAAGAAGCGAATAGTTAGTACAACAAATTATAAAAGGTTTGGTTCTACGTACATTAATTCTCTGTTTCCTTCATTTTTCTGGAAATGCACTATTCGATCACGAGCACTGAAACAACTTGTAGCTGTCAAGCGTCAAGGCAGCAGGTTAATAATTAATTTCCAGTATAGCTTAATTTTGTGCAGTAATATTTCACCAAGGAAAAGAGAAGTCATGTAGATCTGAAACCAACCTGTATTCTGCTTTTCAGCAATCTTAACTTATAGCTCCGTCTTCTTCCAACCTCTTATCTTCAGATTTCTCCCAAGTTGTAGCTCGTGATTGCAGGTCTAAAGTTACTCTTAGGGTGGCAATTTTCATCTGACAAAGATCAGGTATGTGTAGGGCTTGCCACCTGCTTCAGTATCAACGTTAACGGGACCAATGCAATGAGCATGACAATAGAAAAAAAATCAAGTACTATCACCGATCACTTGGAGCAACAAGGAACCGAACCCCCAGCAACCCACATGATCTCTATGGCTAGGTTTTGCGGGATGGGGTTGGCCGACGCCACGTGTCATCATATCAGTTTTATAAAGCTTAAGATGGCCGGCCGAATTTTTTGTGTTATTTAATGCCTATCTTATTTTATTTAATAAATAAAATTTATAAAAATTAGACAGATAAATAGATGTTCATAAAATATAATAATTATAAAGTAGCAAAAATAGCTGATCTGAATACCTGTAATGATTGAACATGATAAAAAGATAAAAAGTAATAAAAATTGTGAATATCAACCATTGGGAAGACTCCCCACAAATCAATAATCTCAAACAAACGATATGACTCGCTGAGGGCATCCCACCACTCACATTTGACCCAAAGCCAGTCATCAAACATCCACTTGAAAATAAGAGGAGTGTCACAGCAGGTGGACTGCTGCACAACAGTTCAGGTGCTTTATTGGAGGCTTTGTCTAGAATATTGACGGGTGTTTCCTGTTGACGGCGGCAGAATTTTATAGGGTGCTTTTGGGCCTTAAGTTAACATGGTTTTTGACATGGACAAATTTAGAACTTTTTTTTAAGTGAGGTACTATTTTATTTTTAACGGGAGCAAAAATTTAGTGAGGATAAAATTTTTTTGAGTGAGTACAAATTTTATTTTATTTAATAAAAAAATTAAAATAGTAATATTTTTATATAAATTTTTGTAAAAAAATTGGAGGCAAGTGCCCCTACTTGCCTCAATGTACATCCGCCCCTGGTTGTTGGGGTACCGTCATATAGTCTTAGAAGTAAATTGGCACACAATGACTAATATGCTCTCTTCTCTGCAAGCGCGAGCTACATCCTTAAACCTTCTAGTATTGGGCATTCATAAACTACTATCCCGTAATTGGGTTGTAGTAATTAGACATATTTATTGTGAAAGGAATCGAAGTACGGACTAGCTAACAAATTTTGCAGAATAGTTCTCCTTAAGGATCACTGTTTTGGAGTACCCACCTAAGAGATGCATACCTATCCTTATAAAGGATGATTCAGGAATTTCACTCGGAAATTATCATGTAATTTGTAACGGTTATGTTCGTTTTATAAAAAATAAAAAATAAGAGGAGTGTGAATAAAAATGCCGTAGCAACAAATTATACTTTAACAGCTGCACGTCGGCAATCGGGCTCCGTCTCCACCATCGACCTTCTAGATGGCGGAGCAAAGTGAGCTGGCATTATTTAAATAGCTAGAGAGGAGCTTAGGTCATCTTTAATTTCTCTTCTGTATTTCATTTTAAAATTTATTCAGTTTTTTAATTTAAAATTAATTATTAATAATACTTATGACTAATAAAATGCAATTATTCATTTTATTTAGTTTATTTATAGTTAATAGTATTTTAAATTTAAAAATTATTTAATCTATTTTATTTTAAATATCGTAAAATATATAAATTCCAAATTTTAAAAATTAAAATATATTTCAGTAAAAATACTAGTTTACATATAAAATTTAAAATTTTGTTACTTATTTTAATAGTTATTTTATTAATAAATGCATAAGAAATTAAACTTAATTTATATCCAAAGTATATTTAATATTTTATCATAATTAAAAATAAGTATATAATTATTCTTAAAGTTAACAATTAATCAGTAAAATAAAAAAATTAAGAAACAAAAACAAGAAGGAATGCCTTATTTTAATGCTCAGTTGGAGAGGTCAAATATTGGATTGTAAGTTGTAACAGTGCAACCAAGTCAAGTGTGTGACTTAGACAGCTCAACGATTGGCCCGTTACAGCTAAAAAGTTGCGCTTATGCTCAAATGTGTCAATCAATCAAATGTTTTCAGTATTAAATTTAGGGGCCATATCCCAAAATAAGCTAACTACGGACTTGTAGCATTGTAATGTTCAGATTGTATCACTCACCTGCTAATTAAATTGCACAATTTGAGACTTTGAAGTTGCATCAGGATGATGGTGTCCACTCTCCAAGTTCTTTGGAGTCTCGAAAGGTTCCATATGCCTAACCAGGATATTTTGTCCTAAAAGCCAAGGGCGTAAATCCTCATCTCCTTTCACTAGAAAGGACTGCACATGTATCAACTTGATTCGTCGGCTCCTAGCAAGAGGAGTAATTATTGAGCAGGGTAGTGTTACAATAATAATATGTTGTATTTTAACACATAATATTATAAAATTTTATAATGAATAATTTTACTACTATTCCTTCCCACATAAAGTATAGTGATTAGGATCCAAATCTTGGCCTGCACATTTAACATGCATGTGACTCTAGCTGCATCCACGTATGTTCCCAATTGGTCTCAACAGTACCTAAACAGTAGTTATGCTGCAGTTGGGTCCCTTAGTAAGCGGGGGCCTTGTTTTAGACACGGTGTGGTGTGGACAGAAATTGAAAGATAGAGACAAAAAACGCTCAGGTTCAAACGTTTCCTGATACGCCATGTCGATCTATTGGTGTAGATAGACTGAACCAGGTCTAGTTCATTTTTTCCATTGCAATACTCACTCTCAAAAAGAAATTATCATTTGGTTCTCATTCTTCCAAGCCACCATAAAAGGGTAAACTTATCCTTTCCTATGTGCTGCAAATTAGTATAGTGATTATTGATTAGATATCAATACTATTTTCGCATCACCAACAAATACAACTTTTAGATGCGTGATCATTCTTAATTGTAATTAGGAGTCAGGAGCTGGAGATAATTCATCGTTATCTTCTGTTCACAGATGTTATTAATTGCTATGATTCTTAGACGAAAAAGGAAAGTTTCAAAGTTTATTCCATATCACGCAATTGGATAACTAATTAATTATTGGTGGTCTTTTCTTCTACTATAAAGTATCTCTCTCAGTTCCAGCTTTATAGACTACACAGACAGCTCTATTTCCCTTCCTCCCTTTTGCACAGACACACACAAGTGAGTGTCCCTCCCTGGCAAGTTCTTCACTGTCTTCCATATCATGTCTATTCCCATCCTTTTGTTTCACACTTGATCACGTATTTACTTCATTACAAAGTACAACCGCTTGCCTGAAACTCTTGAAAACTTTTGGGACAGTCGCTTTTCGTTCTATATACTACATTTGATATGCATGATTCACTTTTCTTTCCTGTATTCTTGTCTTAAATCTTTTTTTTTTCTTGCTTTCATTAATTCTGTACACTACATTTGATGCGCATGATTCCTTTTCTTTCCTGTATTCTTGTCTCAATTTTTTTCCGCTGCTTTAATTCATTTGTTTTTCTCTTCAACGTAGAGAAGATAGATGAATGTCGCCTATATCGTTCTCTTCTTTCTTACTTGAGAACGACTGGTGGAAATTGACATTTCCGTGTATTCCCGTGCAAGTAATTGCATTACTCCTAGATGCAGTCGGCTAGTTTTTAAGCTGTTTCACACTTTATTACTTAAAACTTGTTCTCTACATTCTTGGGGTTCAACCATCACTTGCTGAAATTAACTTGGCTTTCTAACTTACCTTGTTTTTCTACAGCGAGCTATATAACATTGTTAGTAACAGATTATTATGTTGGTATTGCAGAAAGGTTCAAGTCCAGGCTTGCTGCAGGGAAGCCCCAAAATGGTGGAGTCTAATAATTGCATGGAGAAAATTTAATCCGGTAAGGGAGTCAAATATAACCCCTTGTGATTTCAATTATTATGGTTACGCACAAAATTTGAGTTTTTTTTCCTTGGTTGGTATGATTGGAAAATAAGAAAAAAAAATTGCGTATTAGATAATATTTTAATACTAATCTCCAACAACATTTCGATGTTTAAAGAAGAATCTTGAATTTGGAGTACTGTTAATCATGCCGTTCATCATAATTTCTTCTCTGAAATAACAACAACATCCAGCTCAAATACCTAATGCAACGGAATATTTTAGAGATGTTCACACACAATAGAACAAGGATGTGTGCGGGGATTTCAATATGCATAGAGTGGCCAAAGCTCTTTCCAGACACATGACGTTAGCCAAGATAAACTGTAGCTTATATTCATCTGGTTCACACTTCCGGTCTACATTTCTCTTCAGTATAAATTTAGTATAAGAAAGAAAGAAATAAAAATGATATTTACCAAGATTTTATCTACTGCTCCCTCCTATTTAAAATAAGTGTCATTTTAAAAGGATTTTAATTATTCAAAATAAGTATCGTTTGTGACTTTTTATGTATATTTATGATTTTACTTCTAAAATTACTCTTTAATTTCTCTCACATCTTAATTACACAGATTATTTTTTCAAGACACTTTAATATGTAATTAATAAGGGTATCTTAGATATTTTATTAACTTTCTTAATAAGTATGTATTCTGCTAAAACGACACTTATTTTAAATAGAAAATGAGTATTGTTTAATAATCAAGTGGCCTATAAACCACTAGTCAGTTCACACTAATTTAAAGAGTTTTATTGTACAAGACGTTTAAATTTCACGGCTAATTGTATATAATGTTGATTATTATATTTTAGTCAAATAGAGGGTAATGGTTGACCAACTGGACATATACAACTTTCTGCTTTTGCATTTAATTTTTCGAAAAAATGCATTAAGATAGCCTCTGCCTTTTATATGCCTGACAATTGCTAAGACAACAAATTAATATTGACCTATTTGGTGTTTGGTTGTACTTCTATTTTTTTATTGTAATTTTTAGTTTTAATTTTAATTTTTTTAAATAAAAACAAAAACTTGTTTAGTTATTAACATTGACACATTCTATCATGAATGGAGCATTTTTCATTTCATTAGTCTGATAGTGATATAGATTATTAATGATCATAATGCAAAATTGAAAAATTATATAAGGTCTTTTAAATGTTTATAGCAACTTTAAGTGAACACTATATGCTAATAATTCCACGTAGGGGATAATTAAAAGTGCCAAAGCGTAAAATTTTGACAATAATAGTCAATTAGCATTGAATGTCAATTTTATTAAGTTATAAACTGTACATTGAAATTTATTTTAAATAATAAATTTGAAAGAAAATTAAAACATATTAAAAGTCATATAGTTAAATTTTCGTGGCAACCCATTATGAAACTGATGAAATGGTAACATATTGCATTATTTTTGTACTAACAACTATTTTCGAAACTAATTTCAATACATAACTATTTGACTGTTTGATACTTCGGTATCAATATGAAACGGATGCCCTTGGAAAAGCCTTCTTTTCATGTATGTTACGTGTGCAGACAATTGAAGAAAACAGATGGGTGAGATTTTAGGTGCCTGCACCAAATGGATATGGTAAAAACTTCTTTTCACCGTATATATACGGCATAGAATATTTAAGCTTTGTGTTGTCAAACTTTTTTAAATTTTTTTTAAATTTTTTAATTTATTTAGACATCTTAAAATTACACAAGTCAATATAAAAAAAATTATCTTCATTTAATTTATACCTTGTCAGTAACACTAACGAAACACGTAAAAATTTACATTTATAAGAGATTATGTGAAATCTTCTTATATAATATTTGAGCGTCAAAAGTGACTGTACTTTGAATACATAGTCATTAATGTATTCATTTGATGTTGGAGGTTAAACATCATACTTAGAAAGATGAAAAATTATATAACCTTTTCAAATATTACGTGATTCATTAGTTATATCATTAAAATTGAATTATTTAATTTAATTTTAAATATTTGATCACTTAATTAAAAATTTTATCTCTTAAATTAAAAAGATTTTAAACAAAATTTTAATTAATCACTAAAAAATACAGGTGTACGTGGGCGAATGCTAATTTATTTGAATAGTACTGTATTAACAATATTAGGTCTTACTAAAATAAATATTTCTTTTTCCTCCGTAAAATAATTTAAATAACGCGTTAAAACTTCTTCACATACTCTAAATTCTTTCTCTTGTAAAGACCTTATATTCATGTGGTAAACAAGTTAAAAAAGAAATCAGAATCATGCAAAAACGGGGGAGTGATCGTGTAGTTCTAGACCAACAGACATGTAATCCAGTTTTGTCTACAAAGTCCAAATCCTGTGAAACAGAAGACCATAAGGTCTTCATCGACATAAAGAAAGTAAAAATAAAAGCAGAAATAGGAAAGAAAAGATTAAAAATTATAACTTGTTCGTCTTGAGTCCCTCTCGTACCCCTGTCCGTCAAATTCTCCGTCTCTCACTGTCTCAAAGTCTATTACTTCTGTATTATTTTTGCCCTTCAGTTTTCTTGTCCAAGCTCTAATACGCCTGTTCTTGATCATCATCAACTTTCAGCCTCTGATGAGCATGGACAGCACCGACCCACCTTTCAACGAAACATACAAGAAACTTTTGGGTAAAACCCTCAGAGAACCTGATAACCAGCTTGGGATGAGCAGTGTCAATAAGCTAGGCGTTGTCGAGGAATGCGAGCTGCCACTGATTGATCTTGGTCGTTTGAGTTTGGAGGAACTTGAAGAAAGAGAGAAGTGCAAGCTAGAAATAGCTAGGGCTTCGCAGGAGTGGGGTTTCTTTCAGGTGGTAAATCATGGGATTTCAAGTGAGATTCTGGAGAAAGTGAGGAGAGAGCAAGCGAAGGTGTTTAAACAGCCTTTTTATAGGAAAAGCAGGGAAGAGTCGCTGAGTTTCTCAGCTGGTACTTATCGTTGGGGGACACCCACGGCCACTTGTCTCAGGCAGTTTTCTTGGTCTGAAGCTTTCCATATTCCCATGACAGATATATCGGCTTCCAATAATTCCAATAGTCTCAGGTAACATTTATTTTCGTTATGCTTGATATGTTTGTCATTAATGTGAACTAGAAAAATTAGGCAGAGTTAAACATGCCAAAAAGAGGAACTAGGAGGTAATAAAACTTTGAACCCAATGGTAAGTTTTAGATGATTGCTCATTGGGGGCTGAATATCACATGTATATATTCAAACGCATGGAAGTGACTATAACTTCTTCAATGCATCGATATAAAGTCTTATGTATAGGTGGACCTGGTTATAACTAATTAAGTAACAATTAATACAAGTTCTAACCTCCAAATCTAATTAGGTTGGGTCTTATTTTTTGAAGAAACTAGTAAAATAGTTAGTTCTCTTGGAGAAAAGAAAAACTTTCTTATAAGAGAGAGACATTCTTCAGGATTGCTTATAAGACAGATAACTTATAAATTACCCAGTACAGATCATCTATCTAATTATGTTATTCCATGTCCGTCTTATTTGGTAAGTATAAATGGATCAGAAACAGAAAGAGATTAGATAGATGGGATCAGAAACAGAACCGGGTGTAGAAAGCATCTCATCTCTTGAAAACATCACATCAATAAACGTACCCTTCGCTTGCATGCATGTAACATGTACTGGCATAGTCTGGTTGGGTACGCTCAATCCAGAGAAGCCAGAGAAGGGAGTGTGATGCGCCAGCACCACATTTTAATCACGTGAACCAGTGTCACCAGTTTTATGAGCTGGACGCCAGACAAACCCAGTCTCCTCACAAGGCCTCCCATGCCAATCTGGTCCCTTTTTTTTCGAGTTCAGATCTTCTGTTTAATATTATGGTATTTTATTCCGTCTTATAAATCTCAACCATTCATTTATGCGAATCCCGTGTGGATCCCGGAATCCACATAAATGAATTGATAAAATTCATGAGACTGAATAAGATACTATAATATTGAACAAAAGATCCTATTCCCTTTTCTTCTCAATACCATACTTGTTTTGACCCTCCCCATTGGTCGGGTGTAAAACTTTTATCCATTTGAAGCGCTAACATAGCCTTTTTAATTATGTTTTGGACTACTCAAGTAACTTTTTTTAAAAAGATATTTTCAAATAATTTAATCTTAAACTTTTATTTAATAAAATACTTTAAAATGTTAAGTAGTTAATTGAACATTTTATATATATAGGACCTTTTTGTATTTCATAATAACTATGATTATTTGTACTCAATCAAGTATAATTAATTTGGTTTAGATGACATAAAAGTAAGAATCTGAATTTCAGTGACTATTTATTTTACATTAGAAAACATGACATACAAGTAGCTTGCACTTTACTGGGCTATTAAGATATAAACTCGATATTTCACCAGCACATCTTGTTGGTCGATTCTAATTTTTGAATTATGATAGTAAACGATCGTGAGAATCAATGCCTAAATCTGTTGCTTTTCTCTTTTTGTTGAAAATTATATGCAGTTCATCGATGGAACAATTTGCTACAATAGTTGCCAATCTAGCACAAAATTTAGCTGAGATATTGATGGAGAAATTGGGCAGGAAATCGAGTTTCTTCAGAGAAAATTGCTTGCCAAGCACTTGCTACCTTCGACTCAACAGATATCCACCGTGCCCTGTTCCTTCACAAGTATTTGGACTCATGCCTCACACTGATAGTGACTTCCTCACTATTTTGCATCAAGATCAAGTTGGTGGGTTGCAATTAGTGAAGAACGGACGATGGTTTGCTGTTAAACCCAATCCTGAAGCTCTTATCATCAACATCGGCGACTTATTCCAGGCACGTTTATTAGACTTGTTATTAGCTTATGCGTCCTTTATGGTCTCAATTAATGTTCACTAGACTTGCTCGTACAATTAACGAAAGCTATCATCATTTTATTAAAATATGGACTAAAGCATATCTTGGACATAAATTCCCCTGAAAAACTATGTTAAAGTGGATATGTATGTTACGGATTTGTCTACTTTAATGATGGTGTTGTGTCATGACTAGTTATCTTATTTAAAAACTTCAGGCGTGGAGCAACGACGTGTATAAGAGTGTAGGACACAGGGTGGTGACCAATCCGCTAGTGGAGAGATTTTCAACGGCATACTTCTTCTGCCCGTCGTATGATACAGAGATAGAGAGCGGGTGTGAGTCTTCAGTTTATAAGAAGTTTAGCTTTAGGGAATACAGAGAACAAGTTCAGGAAGATGTTAAAAACTTCGGTTTCAAAATAGGACTTCCTAGGTTTCGTGTTTGAGACAAGAAGCTTTTACACAATATATAAACAGCTTCCGCTCTAGTAG
>JAOQMR010000002.1:26744390-26754704 GCA_027563865.1 Erythroxylum pelleterianum
ATTGATCATCAATTAAATCTTCAAGTGAGAGAATTGCCAACAATTATAGTTGCTAGTAAGGGCAAGATTGCTATCATTTTGTCAACTATTCACATAAGGCATTCCTGCCTATAAAAAGGCAGGAGTAGCATTAAGAAACACACAACAAGCAGAAACAGAGAGACGTGAGATGATAGAAAAAAAAAGAGAGACAAAAATATTTTGTATATTTTTGTGGGTCTAATTTTTCTTCTTAATTCTCTAGCTTTTTTTAGTAGTAAAATTCTTTTATGCTTGTCTGTGATTTTTACCCTTTTTTAGGGAAGTTTTCACGTAAAATCTGTGTGTCTATTTTATCTTCAATATTTTCATTTTCAATATAACTGCGACCCAACTCTATCAAAGTCCTAATTATTCCTAACAATCAATAGTGTGAGAATTAATTGGGTTAGAATAGAGAACTTTGGATGCCTACAAGTTCTAATCTCAATCTCAAAATTAAAGTAATCAGGTAATCTATGTAGGCAAAAATATAAGTTTCTGTCTTCTTTTTCTAAAAAGGAAATAATTGTAAAAAAGGTGTTACAGTAAGGTAGTAGGATAAGATTTATAAGTACGATATATAAATACTCACAAACGTTAAAGACTCATGAGGGCGTTGTGGTGTTTCTTAGGTTCTTCTCAATACCAAAAGTTTGAAAAATTTAAACAAAATAATATATTCTAAATACGCATTTGTTTCTGCGGCGTCGACTTGATGAGTTTGTGTATCGATCAAAGATTCCAAATAAACGGGGTAAGTGGAATCGGGCTCACGAAGATGCTGTTGACTTATCATTGGGTGAACAGGACCTATCGAAAAAGACGATGATATAACCAAATGGTCCAAGTCCCACCTTTTTTTTTTTTTCCTGCGTTCATTGGAGCCCATCCAATACACCACTTTGACTTCGCGTAAACGTGTTCGCATGCATTTATTCGAAAACAAAATGCTAAGGGATGGCATTTTCAGTCGTCCAAGGAAAAATAAGAAAAAAAAAGCTTTATCTTCTCAATGAATTGTCGACTATGAAGAAAGGCCAACCATCTAATTTCATAGATAATGCCAAAATTAATTGAAATGTGTAAACAAGTTTAACATAAATCTCGCGAATTGTTATACTTCCAATTGTGATGTGATGGCCAATAATTCACAGCTCATATGCTTGCTTAGCTAATGTCTCATTTATACTTTCAGCAGACAAGAGAGGACATTGTCAAGAGTTTGATTTGTTGCTGCGTGGGAATCGGAAAATTTGGTGGTCGCACCTACTTTGAAGTGGGATATTTTAGTCAACGACTCAGGTGGAGATTACCTTTAACCATACTATTTCTTGCCATCACAAGCTGGCAACTAACAAAAATCATAAGCCTCTTTACATCTTTGGAATCAACTGCTAAGCCTAATTAACAAATATGGAGCCTACATCTAAAAAATTGTTTACATGGCTACGTTATTCCTATCTCTACAGCTCTTCAACATCATTATTCCTTTAACATGTGCTCTTCTCACTTCACAAGATGCCACAAAAACTTGCTCCCGCATCCCATAAAGCATGGAGCTTCGTAGCTATTCGCGTCACAGATGCCAATCTCCTGTTTTACTTCAACATTAATACATGCAAGAAAGGCTTCGTGCCACTTTTTATGTTTGGCAGATCTGACCAATTTGAAAAAAGTCAAAAAAATTTTTAAAAATGAAGTTTAATTAGAGTTTAAATTAAATTTAGACTTAAAATATTTTGAACACATCTAATGTCAGGGTAAAAGATATGAAATTCATCTAATTTAAGTGATAAGTCTAAAATTTAAATGCTCGTAAGACTTAAATTAGTTAATAATTTGGCAGTTTTATGGCATGTATTATGCGGGATTATGTGATGGTTTCTCATATTTGGTTTATTGACTTATAGGTGAATATTTGAGATAAAATATCCAATTTGAGTGTAGACGGCATCAAAGATTAACTCAAACTCGAAGATAATGAAAACTTGAGTAAATTAGAGAATTAAGCAATATAGCAGCAATATTGGACTGTGTTATACTCGTGTTTGTTTATGAAAGAAGTTTTAGAAGCAAACTAGTACAGTCATAAACAGAGACAACATCAGAATCATCAATTTTTTAATATGAAAACAATCTAGAACCTAACTAACACTAGTGTGGATGCTGGTTTGACGTTGGATTCATAGCACACAATTTGTGGATGCACTAAGTTATAATTTCAATTACCTTAGGACTTTTTTTAATGTAACTCTAACTTATAAATACTTTTATTAGGGTTAATTAAGGAGGAGTTTAACTACTGCATGTCATTGTGTAGTTCATAATTATAGGATTCTTAACATTAAGGAAGGATTTAGAGTAATGATTGGAAGGAGATCAACCTCAACTTGGAGGCAATTGGCGATATATTGTTCTATCTTTTTTTTTCCTTCTTTCATTCATAATCTTTCTAACTGCGAAAGAATGAGATTTTCAGTGAAAAAAATTACCCTCTGCGATCTTACATGTTTTCAAAGTTTTTGTTTTTATTTCATTATGATTAATTGCTAAATTCCTAGTTAGGATTAAGGATGTAGTTTGTGATGAACATTTAAATTTTTAATAGAAGCCTAATTATTTCTTTGATTAAATTTGTATCTTTGATCTTAATTGTTAGATTTACGCATGATGAT
The DNA here is from genome assembly GCA_027563865.1 of Erythroxylum pelleterianum. NCBI lineage: Eukaryota > Viridiplantae > Streptophyta > Magnoliopsida > Malpighiales > Erythroxylaceae > Erythroxylum > Erythroxylum pelleterianum. The sequence continues at coordinate 26,747,087 of JAOQMR010000002.1, forward strand.
CATAATTCAATCATAAGGATTATATGATGGACTAGGAGATGAAGTAAATTATATGCACTAGGAGAATAAACATTGTAATCTAGAGAAAGGGATTCCCTAGACTATTATTATAACTAATAGGTTAATTACACTTACTTTAATTAGGTTGAATTGTGAATCAAGATGTGGTAACTACCTAGTTAAATATATAACTTACACGTAGGCACATCTCCTTGGATATTCTTGTGAAGCTCATCCATAGTTTTAACACCTTCATATGTATCCCTAATAACCTATATATAGGCAATAAGAAATCCCTTAGCCTCTAAGCACCTTTATATGACTTTCCTAAGTACTCTATCATAAGCCTTCTCTAAATTAATGAAAACTATGTACCAGTCCCTTTGTTTGTCCCTAAGATATTCAATTAATTTCCTATAGAGATGTATGGTTTTTTTTTTCCTCAGCCCTCATAACATAAAACCAAATTGAAAAAGTAAATCTAGGTGAACTCCCTAATTATGACAACAACTTGATCCATTTTGATGATGTATGAATCTTGATCAACCGGTAAAAAATAGCTTAAAAATAATCGTCCAAGGATTTAAAAAGGGTTTTGATGGCCAACCCTATCTTTTAGAGAGAAAAAGATGCTCCTAAAAAAGTTTTTTAAGAAAAATAAAGTTAATAAAAATTATGGTTCCCATAAAGCGAAGTTAAATAAGAAAATGCTTTAATTTTGCTTAAAGAATTCTTCCCAATTTTTCATTTACCTAATTGGCGTACTTTTTGTAAAATTGCTGCACTCTTTGTAAACTAGCTCTCCAAACTGTTGAGCATTTTTTTTTCAATTCAAATACAACAATTAATTATGGTAAGCAATCCTTAACCTCTACAACACCAACTTTCTTCTAGTCCTTTGGTCTAGTATTATCGAATGGGGCCACAATATAAAGATGAGGTTTGGAGGAGATTTATAGATTTTCATATTGGCGTTTAGCTATTTGGTTTCTGGCTTATAGGATGAAAGAAACAATAGGATCTTCACTAGTAATTCCAACAGCAAAGAAAGTTTTTTGCAATCAATATGTGTTAGAATTAGAACGCACATCTTTGTCTATAAGGATAAGCATTCATTCAGACCTCAACAGTTAGCCATTTAAAGAATCAATAGGCTCTATCTTGCACTTCTACAGCCTTACTAGAATCTTTTATTACATGCTAGTTTTGTATTGTAATCTTTTGATGATCATTTTATCTTCAGATGATCTTGTATACTCATAAAACTCCCATGTTCAATCTTTTATGGCACTAATATATTCATTATTTTTTTAAAACAAAATTTGCCTACTTTTGGTTAAAACCACTTGAAAATTTCTTTTTTAGTTAAACACTTTTTGGAATACATTATTCCTCCTTCTTTTTACTGGTTTCATACCATTTTTTGGTATGGAATTAGACTTTTTCCTTCTAAAGGGGCAACCATTGGCCTACACCCTAAATTAGGAAACAACTATGGACCTAGACATCTCCAACTGTAAGAGCAACTCTAGAGGCTAGTGGTGATGGTGACAACTTTTGACCGCTTCCCCCTCAACCTCACTTAACAATGGCCCTTCTTTTATTCCATCTACTATAACTTAGCAATAAGTAGTAGGTGACCTCTCTCCTTTCCAATCTACCTTTTATTCCTCAGTCAAGATTTTTTAGCTCTACACTAGCATCCCATCCAATTAAAATCCTCAAAGTTGGTGTTGCCTGGTCTTCCTCCCTAATGGATTTTTATTCAGACAAAAGACCCACTTCTCTCAAAATGCAAGTATGGGAAAGGCCAAGTGGAGAAAAATGTGATTATCATAAACTTTGGTGATTGAGGAGGACTATTTCATTTTCAAGTTCTCAGATGAATGAAAAATGATGAAAGTTTTTAAGCAAGGCCCTTGGAATTATTATGGAAATCCTCTTAATCTTTAAAATGGAAGCTTATAATACATATGGGATAGATAGAACCTAAGAAGAATTCAAATATAGGTAAAATTCCACAATAAACCTTGGAATATTGGTTTACTACATGGCTTAGATACCTTGGCAATTCCCTAGGTAAATTAGTGTGCCTTAATCGGTTGCATAAAGAGGAATATATTTGAAAAATTTTGTATTTTCGTTGATTTGCATAAAAAACTAGTAACCATTAAAATGTGGTGGATGATGAAATTGTTAGAGTTGATATTTCAATATCTTACCCTTAGACGTGAAACTTTTAACTTGAAACCAAATCTTGGAAGGCTTCTAGCAAAAAATTCATCTTAATTACTTAGTAGAAGCTTATGGTAATACATTAAGATCTCTTTTACCTTATAAAGTCAACGTACCCAGTGCACAAGTCTCCCCACCTTATGGGGGTCTAGGAAGGGTCATAATGTATGCAGCCTTCTCTTGGTATTTTTATAAAGAGGTTGTTTACGTGACTTAAACCTGTGACCTTATAGTCAAAAAGAAGCAAATTTACTTGTCCCTTTTACCTTATAAGTGTTACTAAAGTGGATAAAGGGAAGCACTTTAATAATAAGGAAGCAATTATGGCTTAGACTATTGTTATTATTTTAGAAAATGGAAACTTCAATCCAAAAAGAAACACTCCATCCTTTTCAGAGGACTTCCAAACACTTGATGTTCCCCAATAGATTCTCTTATTTCCATGGTGGAATCCAAAACAAATAAAATTATATGTGCCTCTAGATCAAGTCTTACTTGATCACCTATAGGAACCACCTATTATTTCAGCCTTCATTTCTACTAGTTCTAATCCAAATGTTAACGAGTATAACCCTGCTATTATTGTTAGGAGATCCTTAAGTAGGAAAAAAGCTTATTCCTACTAAACACACACCCAACCTAATATTTTATTTTCATTTGGAATGTCGAAGGATTGAAAAAATTCAATAAATAATAAGCTCTTTATGATCTTCTATCCACTTTTTTTATTGGTCTCCTTGAGACTAAATTAAAGTCCTCGTCTTTCCAAATGGAACTTTGGTTCATCAATAGGGATTGAAAACTTATTTCTGGCCATAGTTGCCACTATAATGGTAGAATCATTATAGCTTTTGATCCTTCCCACATCAATATAACCAGTTCATTAACCTCTCATACTTGTTGACTATAATCATTACTCTATTAATTTCACTTCTGTTTATGCTCATAATTAAGCTTTTTAATGATATCATGAATTTATTTGGTTATAGCCCCATCTTTTGACTTGTGATTGGAGACTTCAACATCATCCTATTCTCATATGAAGTTGAAGGCTTCGCCCTAAGCAAACATAATGTTGATGATTTTAGAAATTCCCTCTATTTTGCATATCTAAAAGATTTCAAATACAAAGATCACCATTTCACTTAAACTAATAAGAAAGAAGGGATGCTCCATCTTAGGGAAAAATATGGGCAGATCCTGAGTTAAAGTAGCTTGGTCTTCGCATTTCACAAATAGTATGTATGACTTGTCACTATCTATAACATCTGATCATTCTTTTATAGAAGTGAAGATCAATGATACCAATTTGATTGAAAGAAGCCTTTTGAAATTTAAAAACTACCTAATAAATTATCTTGAGTTTATTGACCCAGTAACAAAAGGAATGCCCATCAATTTTAAGGGGTATGAATATTAAATTTAAATTCAAATTTCTTAATGAAAATCTAGTTTCTAGCACTTCCAAAACTCTTAATGAAGTAAGGGAGAAACTTGAAGCCCCGCATCTTACAAATCTCTTCATTTATAAGAAATATGGCCCTCACGAATAAGGAGAAATATGCCTTTAATGAATATATATCTTTCCTAAACAATCATAACTCTCTTTTAAGGCAAAAACCTAGGGTCTTATGGCTTAAAGAGGGGGATGACAATTATAAATTCTTCTGTATATCAATCTTAAGTTAAAGGAATGGTAATAAAATATCCTCCCTAATGGATGATCTAGGTAAACATTCCATAATCAGAATTAGCTTAAGTCCTTGGCAATCTAATATTTTAAATAATATATAGGAAGTTCCCTAAACTTTTCCCCTACTTATGGCTCAATCAATATTAAGCTAGTTTTTAATTATAATATGTTACTCCCCAAGCTCCCTTCCAAATTACAGATGTTAGACAAGCAATTTTCAATATGAATTCTAATAAGGCTCTAAGTCTAATTGGTTTCAACAGTTTCTTCTTCTAAAAATCGTGAAATCTAGTGGCAGAGCAATTAAAAAAAGCTTTTTTATATCAGATAAGTTTCTCAAGGAATTGAATATGACTTTTATTTATCTGATCCCTAAGTTTCCTAAACCCTTAATGATGCAAGATTACAAAATAAATCTCTAATCTTAATTTTATTTATAGAATATCTCTAAAATTATTATCTCCTAGATCAAACCAATTCTTAACTCCTTCATAGATCTGAGTCAAGAAGCTTTTATCCATAGTAGAAATATAGGATAGAACATTTTTATTACATAATATCTTTTAAAAAATTAACATAGAGATCATAATATAAAGTTCTATGCATTCAAGACAGATTTTAGTAATTCTTTTGACGCTATAGAATGGCATTTTCTATTTCAATTTGTTAAAGCATTCAGATTCCTAAGCAAGTTTACAAATTGGATCTATCAATGTGTAACCACAATCGCCTTCAATATTTTAGTTAATGGTCAAAGGTGCAATAGGCCTTAGATAAGGAGATTCTTTATCACCTTACTTATTTAGTATCTACATTAAGGCTCTACTCATATTACTCAGGAAAACATCAGTTACTTAAATAACTTTCAGTAATAGATTAAATGTAAAGAACTTCAATTATTCAATCTCACATTTGCTAATGACATACTTATGTTTTATAGAGGAAAGTGGAATTCCATCAACCTTTGTCTTGTTCCCTAAACACCTTTGAATCTATATCAAGGCTCATCATCAATAAAAGGAAAAACAACATTTATACTTAGTATGTATTGATTGTTTTATAGCCTCAGTCTCAAATATCTTAGGGTTCCAACATGTAAAGCCTTGTTTTAAGTACTTTGAAGTCCCTATGTTTGCCTAAAGACTCACCTACAGAGATTTTCAATCTCTTATGGATTCCATTAACAACATAACAAGCAACTAGAGTAATAAGTTCTTGTCATTTAATAGTAGGCTACTATTGATCCAAGGTAGGTTTGAATTGATGTTTTATTGATAACATAACATAATTTGTAATAGTGAGTTTATTAATTTGATGAAAAGCAATATCAGGACAAAATGAAGCCATCAATTAAAGAAGATAGTTTATAAAGTTAATAAAAAGAAGTTGAAGTTTACAACTGATGAAATGAAGATTAAACCAAGAACAAAAGAAGATCAAGCCTCATCAAGGTCTTTTTACGTTTTGTATTATTATTTCTAAATCTCACTTTGTTAATTTGATGTTCTAAAAGGCTCATTATGCATAAACATTTCACTTTTCTTCATTATATAAGTCTTTTAATTCATTAAGAGGTATTAAAGCTGTTTGGTTTTAATATAAAAGCCGCTTAATCCTTAAAACAAACTTTTGGTAACATTTTTAGGGTGATTAATTTGTAGATTATATTGCAACAGGATATTGGTCTAAAATTAGCTATATTCATGAATTTTGTTTTTAGGCTACCAAACAAAATGTAAGTGTGATTTGTTTAATGAAACATTTTGGAAAAGGTGAAGAATTCCAATACAACTTCAGTGAATAATCTGCTTGTGATACCACACTTAAAAACCATCCAAACCAAGTGCTTCTGAAGGATGTAAACTGAATACAACTTTTCTAAAATCTTTTTTTGAAAATAGGGAAGCCATAGACTCCTTTAGCACTTGATCTTTTGAGCAATCGAATAGTCTTTGCATATTGTAGTTGCGTTGAGCAGATTCCTTGGATCCGATCAGTTGAATAAAAAATTTCTTACTAACTCTTGTAAACTTTCTTGATCTGAGTGTGCAAGCCCCCTACTGTCATATAATTCTGTGATTTTATTCACAATCGATCTAGAAAGTAGAGAGGAGTGGATAAATTTTATGTTAGAGTCCCATTTTCTCATCCAATTAAGTCTACCTTTTTGTTTTAAGATTAAATTATAAAGTTTCAATGCCTTTTGATACTCTTAAAGCCTTTTCAATTCTGTGAACATCAAGTTAGCATTATGAGGGGAGTTATAGCAATCTTCCTAAGCTAGAGTTAATTTTTTCTTAAGGGAAGTTATGTTTTGTGATTTTACTATAATAAAATTATTAAGAGTTGCTCTTACTAACTTTAGTTTTTGCATAATTTTGTAAGATTTAAAACCATCTACATCTTGATTACAACATTTACTGATTAACTCCATGAATCCTTCTATATGAGTGATTCCATTAAAGAATCTAAATAGCACCCCAACTTTTTTGGTTTATGTAATTCTTTGAATTAATATGTAAGAATGGTCTGAGAATATGTTTTCTCCATAATGAACATAGGAATGAGGGAAAAAATTTAGCCAGGTTGAGTTAATCATTGATATGTCTAGTTTCTTTCTAATGTGCATCCTGCCTTGCTGATTATTTGACTAGGTAAAGAGTCTACCTATTGAGCTTCGGTCCATCAGATCCGCGATGGTAAGTAGATTAGTAAGCTTTTTTGTTGCTCCTAGTGTGAACTTCTTACCACCTTCAACTTCTATAGAGCATAGAGTTCAATTGAAATCCCCAGTAATAAGCCAAGGATTCTGCATTCTCGATTGTAAGCTTTGCAGATCCAGCTAGAGTTTATTTCTTTAAAATCTAAAATTGTAAGCATAGATTATTGTCATATCAAAATTATAAATCGTATCCCTCATTTGACATTTCAGTTGAATATATTGGTCACTTTCTTCAATATCTTAGAATCCAATCATGTCTGAGTTGTAGATACAAATTATTCTCCCATTGTAATGTGAAATATGGTTTGAGATAAGTTGCCAATTTGCACCTAAAAATTTAGGGTCAATAAGTAACTGAGGTTCTTTTATTTTAGTTTTTAGAAGACCTACTAATCAAGGCTTCTTGTCCTTCACAACCTCCTCTACTATAGAACTTTTGAGAGGGTCATTTAGCCTTTTAGTGTTCCATGCTAAGACTACCATCTAAGGGATATTTCCCTTTTTTATTATTGTGTGTGCCCCTTTTTTCTTGTTGATCTTCTTCTAGTGTTAGTAGTTTGAATTCTAAATTCCCCAGACTCTCCCAAGTTTTTAGCTTATACTTCAGTTTATTTGTTCATAGGGTTTGATATTTCAGTATTGAGTTGATTTATATTAGCCTCAATATCTCCCAGGTTCTTAACTTGTAATTCAACTTCTTTACATGCAGTGTTTGATACTTTAACATTAAACTGATTCGTTTCAACCTCTTTTCCATTGGAGTTTCCTATTTCAACCTAATTGAGTGAGTTCTACAATACAACTATTTCAATTGATTTCCCTCTAGTTGCATTAATTTCATTTAGATTGCTTAAGTCTCCCTCCTACAACAAGTTATTTTGCTTAGTCCCTATTATTTCTTCTTGCCATCAAGTTTTGAACACTTTGCCAGTGGGTACCTATTTCTTAATGAAATTTCTTGGTTTCTA
>JAOQMR010000002.1:26769138-26780712 GCA_027563865.1 Erythroxylum pelleterianum
CTCAATATAGCTTGCCAACTTCTGATCCTCTTCAGCAGTCCAGGTTCCTCTTTTCAAAGGTATCTGGTCTGAATGCGCTGCCCTTAACATCTTCGATTTGAAATAGTATTTTCTGTCAAAGTACTTCAGTCTTAATTTTCTGTCAGAACACTGTTCTACCAGTTATTTGTTGTGAAGTCAGAAGAAAAAGATAACATGTTTTCTATATGTTCTTTTCCCTCTTATTATATGTTATTTTCCAGAAAAACATATCACATTTGATATGATTGCCCTTATTAATTAATACAGTCTTTTAAGGCAAGTCCAACTACAACTCTTTCCATAATGTCTAAGAAATAATAAAATGCCAAATAAAGTTTTGTCATGACCATTTTTGACAACAATGAATGCACATAAGCGAATGTGATGCCAAAATCGAGTGTACTAGTATGATAGCAATTACTGATTATCATTTTTGAACTGTGAAGAAACTGAAAAAAGAAAAACAATGTATGAAGACTTTGTTAGACCTTAGAATATATGGAACATCTCCATTTGCGTTATATACATGTCTGATTAAACATAGATAATAATAATTAAAGCTAATATGGTTTCGCGTTCAATTTTCAATCCATAGTTTGGTATATAATCTAATGAAATAAATGTAAGTTACTATAAATGGTAGTATAGAATCCTCAAACAATATTCACTTTATCCAGAGGAAAAAGTGTTTCTTTTACATGATATTTAAAGAAATTAATGTTACACCTTTACTTTATCACACATGATCATCGTCATATCATCAATTAATTTATCTATCAATACATGTATAATTAAATTAAAATATAGTTCTTTCACCAAATTTTTACATGTGACATAACGTGATGAAAACAACGCTACAATTATTAATAATTATAGTAAAAATATACAGTTGACCTTATATTTATAGAAAATTAAAAGAAAAACATTAACTTATTAAACATGACATTGAATAGCTTTTATAATACTAATATAGATCTCTTAATCTTATAACAACATATTAGTTAAGACATCTAAAACTAAATATAATTTATTCCATAATGTTAAATTGTTTCCTTAATTCATTGTCCTGCCTCGAATTCAAGCTAATTTTATTAAATTCGTGATGGAACATCACCCACCACAAGAAAATTAAGAATTAGCGACGGAAAATTACCGACGGAAAAGAAAATGTAGCAAATTAGCGACGGAATTATGATTTCCGTCGGTAAAATCTACGTGAACAAATTCATTTAGCGACGGAAAATAAAGCGTAGCAAATTAGCGACGAAAAATCTATTTCCGTTACTAATATTGACATGCAAAAATTTTATTTAGCGACGATTCTAATTTTCCGTCGCTAAAAATGGAGGGAATTCGTCCCGCCAATATTAGCGATGGAATTTAGGGACGGTAAGTAAAGCGTAGAAAATTAGCGACAGAAAACCTATTTCCGTAGCTAAAATCAACGTGAAAAAATTTTGTTTAGCGACTGTTTTAGTTTTCGTTGCTCCAAAATTAGGACGGAAAACCTATTTCCGTAGCTAAAATCAACGTAAAAAAATTCTTTTACCGACGGGTCTATTTTTCGTCGCTAAAAATAGAGGGAAGACGGGATAATAAAACTTAAAGACGGGAATTGAAGGAGGTAAAATAAAATTTAAACGTTCCGACGGAAATTTCCGTCGCTATTTCCGTCGGTAAATCTTGTTTAAAATACCCGACCCCCGTTCCCCCCCCCCTCCTAGTTCATCTTCTTCTCCCATTTGGTAAGTTCCTCTTCTTTCTTGTTTTTTTTTCCTCTAGTTTCTTTATTACTCTTTCTTGGTGGGTTTTTTATTGTCATATATAGTATTGATTTATGTGTTGAATTATTTTTGTTGTTGAGGAAGAAACGAGTATTGTTGAAGAAAGCCCATAAGATCCAGTATATGGAAGTTCTCTGAATACTCTACTGAATCCTGGTAAGTTTGCATCTTCAATCTTTCTTTCAGCTCTCCTCATCTTTGTGTTAGTTTATAGGCATTTCTTTGATATGAAATTTTGCTTCTTGTATATTTCTTGTAAGTCTATTAAGGCTATAGAAGATATTTCTTAATGCAATATTCAAACGAGCCATTTTGCCTGGTTTGTTTTGAGGGAAACGTATAATCGTTAGGTACTTTTTATTTGGCAGCTTTAGTTTTAATTGCGTTTCAGAGGAATCGGAACTATAAAAGCATTAAGCAAACAGTGAACAGACTAGAGGAGGCTTCCTATTTTGTAGAGGTTCCGAGAGAGAGATGTTGTTGAAAAGATGGTTGGTTGTGCTCAAAGAGGTTGAGAAAATTGTGACTACTTTTGCTGAAGATAAAAGGAAGAGTCTTGAAGAACACCTCATCAACAATGATGGGGATTTTTTAAAAAAAACTTAATTTTATTTACCGACGGAATTATATTTTCCGTCTGTAAAATGATCGATATTGACCGACGGAAAATAAAATTCCGTCGATAAAATGATCGATATTTACCATCGGTAAAATTCCGTTGGCTGTCGGTAATTTTCCGTTGCTATTTTACATTACCGTCGAAAAACATTCGAATTCTGTCGCTAAACGCCCTATTTCTTATAATGACCTAAACATATCAATTATGGATTAACATGGTGAGTTCATAGAAGCTAATAGAAATAACTTAACAAACTACATCTCATAAATAATATGCAAAAATCATTCATTCAACTTTACTATATACAAATCCACACAATAGTATCATACAACCTTAATCATGACTAATATAAATGTCTTTCTTTAGATAGAAACACTTCAGAGTCCATTTTTATGAAGAACAAACTTATAATTCAACTTATTGGGCTTGAGTTACAACTTTACAATCTGACTTGGCCTATACCTCACGTATCATTATACATGTAAAATGATCTTTTCTTAATGTAAGAAAATGTCAATTTTTGGTAACCTAATTAATGAAAAACCTAAAATCCCCAACCGTCTTTTTGTTTGATTTTTACTTTCTTCAACCACCTCCACCTTCATTCTTTCATCTTTAGATCTAAAGTGAGTTTTGTTTCACTTTCTTCTTCTTCTTCCATGGGAGATTCAAGGGATTCTTGTATTCCTTCCATTATTACTGTAATAGCCTAGACTACCTGCCCACAGATATTACTCGCTTTGGGTTATCCATCGAGCCAAACCCCTCACGGTTTTGCTCTTTCCACCCTTGGAAAAACATGTCTTAGGGGGAGAGGTATCCATACCTTTATAAAGCATACTTCGTTCTCCTCTCTAACTGATGTGGGATCTCATCTTCCACCTCCCATTAGGGCCCAGCGTCCTACCACCCACCCACAGATATTATCCGCTTTTGGGTTGCCCATGGGTCAAACCTCTCACTGTTTTGCTCTTCCCACCCTTGGGAAAATGCATCTTAGGGGGAGAGGTATCAATACCCTTATAAGGCATACTTTGTTCTTCTCTCCAACCGATGTGGGATCTCATCATCTACCCTCCTTTAGGGCCCAACGTCCTATGTTGGCACATCGAGTCGGGAACCGGCTCTCATACTATTTGTAACAATTTATACCACCCGTCCACAGATATTATCCGCTTTGGACTCCAAGCCCCTCACGGTATTGCTCTTCCCGCACTCGGAAAGACACGCCTGAGGGGGAGAGGTATCCATACCCTTATAAGGCGTATTTCATTATCCTCTCCAACCGATGTGAGATCTCATAATCCACCCCCTTAGGGCCCAGCCTAACGGGCACAACAGTTCGAGTATCAGCTCTGATAGCATTTGTAACAGTCCAGATCACCTGTCCACAGATATTGTCCGCTTTGGGTTGCCCCTAGGGCCAAACCCCTTACGGTTTTGCTCTCCCACCCTTGGTAAAACGTATCTGAGGGGGAGAAGTATCCATACCCTTATAAGGCGTACTTTATTGTCCTCTCCAAAAGATGTAAGATCTCACAATTACAATGCCAGTGTATACAAAAAAGAAGTTTCAAGTCATAAAGTAAAGCAAGTTCTTTCTTCAAAAAAATTGTTGAAGATGAGCAGGGCAATATGATAAAAGTGTCTACTTTCAATTTGGGTTTCATTTTGTGTTTTAATTTTTTGATAATAAGAGCATTCTCATTGTTTCTTAGAAGATTATGATGATATATGCATAATTTCCTTCTTTAGGTTCTTAAGATTGAATGAAGAATTATTGTGGAGGATTAAACACTTTTTATGTAGATGTTTAGTAATAGAAATAGCAATTCCAACAATATATGATTCAATAATAGTAGCATTACAAGCCATACAGTTTTTATAAAGTTTTTTTGGTCCTAACCTAGGTCGATTAGGTTTCAAATCACTAAAGCTTTATCAAGTTTAAGCTCGAGCTTTATGTTTTAGGCCTAATTGAGTATCATATTAAACCTGAGCTAAAAATATTTTCAAATCAAACTTAGACCATATGTAGTCTGGACCTAACCCAATCAATTGTCATCCCTACTCCAATAGGTCTCACATCACATTAAAAAGGAAAATAATAACCATAACCCACATCAAACATATAGAGGGCATCACCATTATACTATTTTAATTCTATAAGATAGTCTAGCATGCATCAATAATGTCTTTAGGATACCTAAATCATACACCCCCACGTAAAACTATGACTTCAACATTCACATAATTTATTCTCAATAAATATGCTTAAGTCCCTTAAATATGACAATTTAAGAATAACTAAGTCCATCACAACCTTTACATATGCTTTTGAAATTCAAACCTTATTTTTAGTAAATTGAAACATGTAAATAGTTAAAATTTACACTAAACAAATATAAATAACAATTAAATCAACAAACATACAACTTTGAAACCAAAATTAATACATATCACTTGTTATTCATGTGAATTGTATATATGTGGATTTGTTTCTTTTAAAATTATATTATCTTCTAACTAAATTTTACCTACAATCATCAATATCTACCATCAAACCCCTTTATTTCCTCTTGAAATTACCTATAGATCCTACAAAAATTTCCCTCTTATTTTTTCTTATAGATTTTTTATATTTTTTAATAACAATCAAATTAACTAAAAATAATTTTTATAAACATCAAAACATGGGCATTGACTAGTCATTTGTAGGGGAACGACTAACCTATATTAATTCCAAGTTTTCTTTTTACAAACTTCTAAAGACTTCTCTTAGGTCTCCATAGACACTTTAATCACCTTAATATGATATTCCTATCAAAGGTTATAATAAATATATAAAATAATGTTTAATGATGACAACAAAAAGAAACAACATGCTTCTTCACCAAAATTTCTTTGTTCTTTTAAGTTTATAACTATAATGAATCAATCATATACCTTCTGGGTGTTTAAATGCAATCTCTAACTTTATAAATATTAATTTATTTCTCTATAGTATTAAATTTTATCAAACCATTAGTATTACAAACTAAAATATTATATGGTCCTACACCTCCCATTACCCCTAACCAAGTTCTGTCCTTAATTGAAAATCTAAAGGTTGTCACCAATTAAATTATCTGTCAATATGTATATAATTAAAATATAGTTCTTTCACCAAATTTTTACGTGTGACATAACTTGATAAAAACAATGCTACAATGATTAATAATTATACTAAAAATATACAATTAACCTTATGTTCAAAGAAAATTAAAAGAAAACATTAAGTTATTAAACTTGACATTGAATAACTTTTATACTACTAATACAAATTTCATAATATTATAACAACATATTGGTTAAAACATCCAAAACTAAATTTAATTTATTCCATAATATTAATTTGCTTCCTTAATTTCATTGTCATGCCTTAAGTTCAAGCTAATTTTACTAAATTCGTGATAGAGCATCACCTAATGGTAGAATTCAACTAAATATATCTCATTATGATATTAAGGATAAATTAATATGCTCAACTCATTGAAGTTAATGGAAATAACTTAGCAAACCACATCTTATAAATAATATTAAAAAATCACTCATGCAACTTTACAATATACAATTCCTCACAATAGTATCATATAACCTCAATCATGACTAATATAAATGTCTTTCTCTAGATAAAAACACTTCAGGGTCCAATTCTATGAAGAACAAACTTATAATTCACCTTCTTAAACTCTTCACTTGAAATTACAATTGTAATATGGTAGCATGAATTGATTAGTAAAAGAAAGAAGTAAATAAAAACCTATTCTACTACCACTATATAAGAAAGAAAAACATGTCAGTTTATGCCTATATGATATTACACAATCTTCAAAGATTTAAAATATACTATGAACACATAAATACTATCACTAGCCAATAGTCATATCATATGAAAGTTGTCAAAGAAACCACACAAGACTCCATATTTGCTCAGGATATGAATCAACTAATATATCTTATTTAACATAATGATATCTACCTTACTTTAATGCTAACGAATACGTTTCGACTAGTAGAATATCTCATTCTAGCACTAGCTTATGTGCCTCAACCAATATAATGTTACTTTCCTTATTTTGATACCATCGAATATGTTTTGACCAATGGATTGATATCTACTATATTTTTGTACTAGTTGATGCGTTTAGACTAATATAATGGTATTTTCCACATTTTTTGCATAGACTGATATCTTTTGGCTAACCATCCAAATCCATATCATTGCAAATAAACTACATATGCCTTTTATATGGGGACGATCATAATAGCCTAGTCTATTCCATTCTGACCTAATGTCAATAGACTCGACCTAAGTTAATTAAGATTCAGGTCAAGTTTTAGATTTTTCTAAAAAATAGACTTTGAATTGGGTTTGGGCTTGAGTTAGAGCTTCACAATCTAACTTAACCTAAAGCTCATGCATCATTAGTAAAAAACCTGAAATCCCCCTCCCCTATCTATTTATTATATTTTAACTTACTTTAACCACCTTTACATTCACTTTTCAATCTTTATATCTAAGGTGAGTTTAGATTCACTTTTCTTCTTGTTATTACATAGGAGATTTAAGGGATTATTTGTATTCCTTCCATTAACTTTATTATTACAACATCAATGTATACAAACATAAAATGTTTCAAGACATAGAGTAAGACGAGTTCTTTCTTCTAAAAAATTGTTAAAGATGCGTAGGAAATATGATAAAAGTGTCTACTTTCATTTTGGGATTAATTTTGAGTTTTCATTTTCTGGTAATTAGAACCTTCTCATTATTTCGTGAAAGATTATAACAGTATATGCATAATTTCTTTCTTTAGGTTCTCAGTATTGAATGAAGAATTGTTGTGGAGGATTAAGCACTTTCGATTTAGATGTTTAGCAATAGAAATAGCAATTCCAAGTATAGTTGATTCAATAATAGTAACATTAGAAACCATACAGTATTTATTGAGTTTTTTGGGCCTAGCCTAGGTCGATTAGGTTTCAAATTGCTAAAGCTTGATTAGGTTTAAGCTTGAGCTTAATGTTTAAGGCCTAATTGAGCTTCATATTAAGCTTCAGTTAAAAAATATTTTCAGATCATGCTTAGACCATAAGCAATCTACCCCTGCCTAATCCATTGTCATTTATGCTCCAATAAGTCTCTCTTCACATTAAAAAGGGAAATAATAACCATAAGCCACCCCAAATATATACGAGGCATCATCATTGAACTATTTATATTTTATAGCCAGTCTAGCATGCATCAATTATGTCTTTAGGGCACCTAAATCATACACCTCATGCATAAATATGACTATATATCAGCGTTCACATGATTTCTTTCCAACAAATATGCTTAAGTCCTTTGAATATGTCAATTTAACAAACCTAAGTCCAATATAACCTTTATATAAGCTATTGAAATTCAAACCTAATTTTAGTAAACTAAAACATCTAAAAAGTTAAAACTTACACAAAACAAATAGAAATAACTATTAAATCAACAAATGTATCTATTAAAAACTATAATTGATACATATCACTTATTATTCAAATTAAGTAGATATATGTGGATTTGTTTCTTTTACAAAAGTATACTATCCTCTAAACAAAATTTACCTACAATCATTAATATGTACCTTCAAACCCCTTTATTTCCACTTGAAATTACCTATAGATCCCACAAAAAGTTTCTTTTTGTTCCTTATAGATTTTTTTATTTTTAATAACAATGAAAATCACTAAAAATTATTTTTATAAACATCAAAAACGTGGACGTTGACTAGCCATTTGTAAGGGTTTGACTAACTTATATCAGTTTCAAGTTTTTTTTTAAGTTCTAAAAACTTCTATTAGACTTTTATAGCCACTGTAATCACCTTACTATGATATTCCTATAAAAGGTTATGATAAATATACAAATTAATGTTTAATGATGACAACAAAAAGAACAACATGCTTCTTCACCAAATTTTCCTTGTTCTTTTAATTTTATAAATATAATTAATGAATTTTATATCTTTTGGGCATTTAAAAGCAATCTCCAACTTTATAAATATTAAAACATTTCTCTTTAGTATTAAATTTTATTAAACCATCAATATTACAAACTAAAATATTATATGCCCCCTCACCTCCCACCCCAACCATTTTTTATCCTTTAAAATTAATAAAATTCTAAGGGTTATCACCTAAAAAATCAAGCATAAGTCTCTTGCCTTTTCCCTATTCAAATCTATATAATAACATTATGCGAGCTAAATTACATTCCTGTTGAGTAAACTTAATAACCAAATAACTAACTTATTCTCCCTTCACACATCTCACTGCAACCTAGGATTTTGTCTAAAACCTTAAACCTAGAAATTATCAACAATGAATTTCTCGCACTTTAATTCAAAGACAACTTTACTAGGTATGTGACAAATTGCCACCTAATGGTAAGTCTCATTCACACATGTGTCACCATTGGATTAAGGATAAACTAACTTTCTAAACTTGTAAAGTACATTTATAACTCAGTGTTACTTTCATCACCATTTGAGTCGTCAGTTGCTTTTAGTGTCATTCCTTTTCTAAAGGAGAATCTTTCATCTCACCTAAGCTCGGTATCATGGATCACCAGATTTCTTCATAGCCAGTCCAGTGAAATAGTGTCTAGATCCTTTGCCGTTTCTAGAGCTGTCACCTTAGGTCTCCATTTCTTTGGTAGTGACCTCCGAATCTTTGTTACAAGCTCGTCATTAGGATATAATTTTCCCAAGTTCTTTAAAGTTGTGATGATGTTGTTGAAGCGTCTGAAGAATTAGTGTATGGTCTCCCCCTGTTTTATGCCAATAGTTTCGTATTGATAGACTAACATACCTATTTTACATTTCTTTACCTCATGCGTCCCTTCAAAGGTAACTTGAAGTTTGTCCAACATTTCTTTTACTGTATAGCATTAGGATATCTTTTCATATTCTTTTGGAGACAACGTACATATCAAGTGATGTTTTGCCTTAACGTTTAGTTGTGCTTTTCTCTTGTCAGCTTCAGCCCATACTTTTACGTTATCAGAAGTGGGAATTATAACTCCAGCTCTAATTGCTTACCATACTTCAATATCTACAAATTGGAGATTGATTGTCATTCTCTCTTTCTAGTATGAGTAGTTGTTTCCATTGAAGTAAGGAGGCTTTGTGACGGATTTTCCTTCAAACCTTCTGTGTTGCCATGATTTATCATATGCTATAAAATACAATAAATGTGAAATGTCATTCTGATACCAAACGATAAAGCAAACACACACAAGAGGGGGGTGAATTGTATATTACAAAAAAAAATTCGCAAGTTACTTTTAATTCGTACAAAGGTAGGAGCCTATTAAAAATTAAAACAATAGGAGGCTATCAGACGATAGTAGCCTATTAAACAACAGGAGCCTGCTAAAGTATGAGTCATGTTGAAATATTAAAAAGAAAGCATTTATTAAAATGAAATGAACCTTTAGCAAGTTGACAATAGAAGGAACCTATTATAAAAGTGAAGGAGCCTTTTGCTTAAATGAACACGCAAACAATATAATGTAGAAATATGAAAGATAAGAAGAGAGAGAGAGAAGAAAAAGAAGGATGCAGTCGATTTATATTGGTTCAACTTACAATCTAAGTCTACGTTCAGTCCCCAAGTATTCAACTTGAGTGTTTTACTATAAAATCAAGTAGTAATATGACGAGCCTCTCCAAGCTCACAAGTTAATATTTTTCAAGTTTCTTTAACCTTCCACACTAATGGTATTTCAATAGCCTCTACAAGCTCTCAAATAAAAATGAGGTTTATCCGATATGAGCTTCAGTAATCTGTCTCAACAGAATTTCACTTTTTAATGCACAAGAGAATTTTTACAAAGATATCACTTTCAAGAATGTATATGCTTTTGATGAGTTTTGACACTATAGCTTCGCAAGCTTCTATATCATTCCATTCTTGTTCACAGTTGTATTGATTCTTCCTTAAATAGTCAATTTCTTCAACTAGTTATGCTTCACTTGCATCTTTATTCAACTCGATGGATTTAAATCTGAATAACTTCGATGTCATCTTTGCCAAAAACCTTCTAGTAACCACGGGGCTAATATATGTCCTTTATAATTAGTAGGAACCTTTCAAATAAACCATTTCTAATAATGTAAGTTCATAATGAAGGTTCCAGCAAGAAAGAAAACGTATTTCTTATGATTTTATTTCATTTTAAGAATAAGACCGTTAATTATATAAGGAAATAAATCCAATTTGAATTTTGACATATTACACAGTTATCAACGAAATTATTAATTATAAACTTTGAGCTAACATCTCTTTTGTCTGTAACGAAGTCTCCTTGGAATTTGGATTAAAGGATGCTCTCTATCAGATCTTAAGATGTAATCTTTGTGTTTTTCTTGTCCTTTGTTCATAATTATCTCTTCGTTGTGCTTTTTAGGAATAAAAAATGCTTCTAATTTGCCTCTTCTCAATGTACCCTTCAATAATATCCCTTTAAAGTAAAAAAAATAGGATGGCTTGTTAATTAAAACAGCATTCACAACCACCATCTATAATATCTAGAAGGATAGAAATTGTAGATTGTATAAGGAAAAAGCAAAAAATATTAACTAGTAAAGAAACTATTCAATTTGATTAGAGAAATATTGATTGCTAACAACATGCACATTTCACTCACCCTGGAAATCACTACAAGAAAATAAGCCCTTTTGCGACGTCTAAAAAACGTCAAAAAAGGTCCTAAAACGTCGCAAAAGAGCATTTGCGATGTTTAAAAAAACGTCACAAAAGCCGTCGTGAAATGTGAGTAGGCAAAGGTTTTCTGCGACGTTTTTCAATGCCTACATTCCACGACGTTTTAAAAAACGTCACGGAAAGTTCAGACAATCCGTGACTATTAAAACGTCACGAAATGTCTTCTGCGACGTTTCTAAAAAACGTCACTAAATGTCTTCTGCGACGTTTTCAAAAACGTCGCGGAATGTCTTCCGTGACGTTTTATTTTTATTTTTCCAATTTTTGGAAAACATATTAATTTAATAATTTTTAATTTTAATAATTATTTTTTAATTACAATTTTTAATCTTATTTATTTAATAT
>JAOQMR010000002.1:26794546-26804608 GCA_027563865.1 Erythroxylum pelleterianum
ACATTGGGATTTTCTCAAAATCTTCCCAGTTCGACGTTTCTGGAGTATACCGAAGAGAGTCACCATCTTCCTTTGAGTTCTTAGCTGCTTTGGTTTCTGTTATTAATGTTGTCAATCCCTGGAATATCGTTGCCTCTACTGTAGCGTTCTTCAAGCGTTTACTCAAATGGGTATGCCAATAATTCTTTACTTCATTATCTGTTCTACCGGGCAGTTTAGATGCGATTGTAGACCACCTGAAACAATGGAAACGAAAATCTCTGATCAGAATACATCTTCCTACTTTTTAATAACTCGCTCAGAATTCTCCATTAAATGCAATCTTGGATGTATGCCTAGCTACAATTGCAAAACTTTTATGTTTCACTAGTCAGTAAGTTGATGACAAATTCTAGCAAGGAAGTAAACTGAAATTTCGTTATAGATCGGCCATGTCCATGATGAGGTGAACGCTGAAATGATGGAAGAAACAGAACCAAGAAACACAAATTAAGTTCAGAAGTGGTTTTCAAAAAAGTTTTCTTTAACAATATTCGGCAACCAAGCTTTTTGCTAGTAAGAGGCCAACCTCCATCCTTATCTCATATAAGTCCAGAGCTTGGCAAAGGTAAAGTATGTTTTTTTCGAAGGTGGAGTATTTTAGAGTTAGGTACCTATTTCCCAGTGTTTGATGCATCTGAGTAATGGTGTGAACCTCTTCCTTGGTGAAGTTTCCTCGCTTTACACCGGGCCTCAAGTAATTCATCCATCGAAGCCTACAACTCTTTCCAGACCTTGACAAGCCTGCAGTGATTATAAAATGAACAGCTTGTTGTCATTGTCATCGACGATGGCTAGAAGGAGAAATTCCTTCTACTTATTTCAGATGCAAATGCAATTACAATCACGAGAATATTAAAACCAAAACCCTAAAATAGGAATTAGTGGTTAAGATAAAAGAAAGGTTTCGTGAAACTACTGAGAAGCGACCCAAGTATATGCAGTTAGTTACATCTCAGAAGATGAAATATGCTACTCAATTCTATTTAGTAGAAGCACAAATTCCCGAGTACTAGCAAAGAGTGCTTGCAAAATTAGTTAAATCAAATTAGCATTAACAAGAAAGAAGCATACCAATTTCACTGATAGTATCCAAATCTAAATGTTTAATTCCAACTGAACAGTTTAGTTCATGATTTGGCCTATATCGGATGTTTCTTACCAGCAGCTTTTGGCATCTCAGTCCAATTCCAAATGCCATATCTTCCGATATAAGCAATCAACATGCGATCTTCTTCAGGACACCATGCGCCTTTTCTCAGAGGCATTATCTGAGAATACGGAGATTTCCCCATAGTCTTTGCTGTACTTGCTGATTTCTTTTCACTGCACAACAGCACCCCTCTGAAATATAGGCTTTATATATTGTGTCCCAACAGGAACGCGTGTGCCCAACTTCGAAGAAACAAACAAAAAAAATTACACGTGGATCTATTCAGGATGGATAGGGTCTCTCCTGGAGCATTCCTCACTTATTTAACTTTAGTTAATTCCACCAATTGTGCTCCTTTAGCAATTTCCTTTTTTTTTTGTACAGTACACAATTTGTCCTTAAATTAGCTGATAACCCTTGTAAGAAAAAGACAAACAAAGATTGATGGTCAAGATCAGGTAAAACCTGTCCTGTTGGGTACTACGCTCGCTAATAAACATTTATGTCTTCTGATCATGTGCTGAATACATTATTAAAAGCAAAATGATTTCCAAAAGATGTTAAATGATGTGACAGGCCAGAATCTAACGTTTGCCCTTGGAGTATTACTTTGGTCCAGTGTGATGACACTAAACCTTCTTTATCTATTTCACTGCACATCTGAATATCCTTATAGGCCTTGTTTGTTAAATAATTTATCAACTATTGAAGTATTTGATTATTTGATTATATCAAATTATTGATAATTATATTTGATAATTAACTGATTGGGTTGACGGATTGAACCTAATTTGTTGTTTTTAAAAATGCTTTTATGAGCACGTTTTGCTCCGATAGTTAAGAAATTAAGGGACGAAAAGATGATCGTGCTAAAAAATTATTACAAATGACTCAAGTTGTTATCTTTCATTATTGCTTCTGCTTCATCACAGACTCGTATCTTGACATGAAGAGAAGAGAAAGATAGAGATAGAGATAGATAAGCATAGAATATGAATTCAATTTATTCGAAATTAAAAAAATAATTTGGTTTATTCAAAAATTAGTATCATTATTTTTAAAAATTATTTCATTTTTAATTAAATTAAATGAGTATCATTAGATTTAGTATAATAAAATACAAAAACTGTAGAATGTTAGATTCAAAGATTGGACTGGGCAGGAAAGTTTCTAGTTACATTCATTGTACTTATTAATACTTAGATTAAAATTTGTAATTAAGAATAATTAAATCATTAAATTAAAACATATTTTTATAAATATTTAAATGTTTCTACAAATAGTTATTATGTAAAAAAATTATTTTAATAGATAAAGTTATTATAAATTTGTTTTTAGTTTTAGTTATAAGATAAGACTAATTTTATTAAGGGATTAAATTTTCATATAATTAAAAATAAGTTTTATGTTCATTAACTACTATATTTTTTTAATTTAGTTTCTAACATTAGTTTAAATAATTATTTTTTATTTTGAACATAGGCAAATAGGTTTTAATTTATTTAATTTTGACTGATTGACTGAAGCAAATTAAAACCTAAGCATAAAATTAGGATTGAACCAATAATGTCTAATTTTAGTTCAACAATGTAATTCTTACGCAGGAATACATTTATAATGAGAGAAAATGCTTAAGTATTCATTAATGGATCAAAATAGAATAATTTGTGCATAACTATATTAGAAGAAGCATAATTGATGACCCAGCTTTTAACATCATCGATCAAGATCTTGAATTTATACTTCTAAATGTATTTGAAGATGTTGAAGTTAACTCCACGCAAGAAGGTGTTGAAAAATCGAGAGCTTAGAAGATGCCAACTATTCGTGATAATATTATTTCTAATTTAATGGTAGTTAGACATCGTTCTTAGATTATTATAAACCTTTGCTTTAAATGATAGTGTTGACTTCTTTTGCTCTATCTAAATTCTTATGAGAATATTCAAAGAAATACTAAGATCTAATATTTATGCCCTAATAAATCATTTTTTTAAGTTATGCTCTCATAAGTCATTTTAAACATAAATGACTAATACTAAATATTTAATTTTATCAAACATCTTTAAATAAAAAGAGGATGTTATCCGCTGGTTAAATAAGCTATATTAGTCTACTATTAGCTAACCGCTAATAGAATCAGCTAACAACTAATGTAATCCGTTGATTGTTAAACAGGACCATAGATTCTTATCCTAATAACCCTAAAAATGTAGATATAGTAAATTTGTTATTTTCATCAACTTCATTAGTAGTTTCCTATCACATTGAAAATGTAAAATAAATTTTTTTTCTTATTTCCAAATTTGAATATTGTAGAAAGATGATGGCCATTAAGTAGGAAAAATATTTTGTATTTTTGTGTATAAAACTACTAAAAAAGGGGGTATTTATATATAAGTTAAGTTAGATATATCCTCATATATAGGCCATTTTTACAATTATTATATCTTAAACTTATGCTACAGTCGCAATTCTTTTATACATTAACACTTATTATTACAATCTTTATATGTTAACATCTCTGTTCAAATTTAAAGTGGTAAGGATTTGGACATCTTAAATTTAAATACAAGTTATTGAAATTACTAGTGAAAATATATATGACTTGAGACTATGATAAAGTAGGAATAAGTTAAATAGTACCTTGAATAATATGGTGTGGTCTAAGGTGACAATCAATCTTAATATATTTGTTATACTTATAAAGCGTCACTATGAGCAATTAATATAGAACTGTGATTATCACAAAATAAAGGAATTGCTGAAGAAGAGGAAACACCCATACCTTGGAGAAACCAATGTAGTGAGAGGAGCCTAAAGGTTGTACTAGATTGAGAAATAATTATTTGCTTCTTGTTGTTCCATAAAAATATTTATCTACACTAGATTTACTACTCTTAACTCTAATGGAGATAAATGACATAGTTGAAGACCATGAAAGAGGGTACCTCTGATTACCAAAGGATACAAAAAACATTAGAGAAGCAAATGGTACAAGACGTTGCATAAATTGACTAATGGTGTGAAATATGGGAGCAATATTAGGACATAAGGTAGTGACATATATAAGACTTTCAACTAATTAGCAATAAAAATTACTATCATTAAGGAGAGTCCCATCTATAACTGAAAGATGGATATTGGATTTGAGTTAGTGCTAGTAGTATTGGTGTCAGTGATACTAACATGAGAAATAAACTCAATGACATATTTTTCTTGTGATAATATTTATAGTCATTAGATGAAATTTTGAAACCTAATAAAAATACAAAATACTTGAGTCCGTCACCTCAAACTATTGGTATAAAAATATTTGAGAGTGAAAATACCTTAAGTATCATTATTAGTAATTATCATTTTATAACATAAAGGAGAAGATATTGTATGTTTGAATAGATTTGTGATCAGGGTAAGTTTTAATCTTATAAACATTCAATATTCTGCAAGCGCATGGTTCGTAGCGTAGTATTAAAGATGTCTATCCCACAAGGAAGGAGAGTAATCTAATCTTAAAATCTAAGGCCATTAAATCTATAAAACTGAAAATAAAAAATGCAACAGAAGTTAATTAAAAGAATTGAGTTCAATCAATCAAATCAAAGATTAAAGGCAAAAGTATTAAAAAGTGAGCAATATGCAATCACAATAGAAATCGTCCTAAGGATTTTACCAATTTATGAGAAAGTGAGTTTTACTTATCATTAATTCTAACCTAGCCGATTATGTGTCAATGGACTGTCAATTTTAGACTATTGTAGGGTTGATTACTCTCTCTCGAGTTATAACCATTAAACCCCAAATTATAAACCCTAATCAGATTATGAAATTTGCAATATCTCAAATTATCTAAAACCCTAATTAGATCTGAAGCACTCTAATAAACTATTAGAATATCACAGGGGATCTCTCTCCACATAATTACCAATATGATTTGACACAATTTTTATTAATCACCTAACTCTCATTAATATGATTTAATTGTTTCTCATTCAGTTTACCGTCTCAGTTTATTACCGAATTATGCAAGAATGCAATCAAATAATGATATTCATCCAATAAACACAATCGACTAAATTATCATTAAATCAAAATAAAATCCCGAAGGAGAGTTTAGAACATTATCAATATTCGAAATCCTATCATCATACTATCTATCTCAATTCTATACATAAATAAAATCAAAACTAAAAGGAAATAATGACTTAGAATAGACGAAGAAAGGCAGCAACGTCAGGAAACCTCCTGATCTAAGAAGCACGTGGGTTAGTTTCGTCTTCCTCTTCCTTCTTCTCTCTCTTTCTCGGTATTCTCTCTTTAGAGTTTCAAGTGTGGCCTATGCAAAAAAACTCTTTTGTGGTCCTCTTAATGTTCTTTAAATCATCTTTTGTATTTTAGGTAATCCTAGGGTCTTTCCGGCGTCCGAAAGGTCTAAAAAGTCCTCGAAACATGAAGTTCGTAAGTGACTATGCATCTATCCGACGCAGGTCATGATTGTACCCCACACCTGAGCCTTCAGTCACGATTGTGGGCCGTTGTTTTGACATGAATGTCTTCCAAAACTCCTTCATTTTTTGATATTGTCCCTGAAACACTAGCAAGCACATTAAGGTACCTCAAAAACATAATATTTAAGCTCAAGAGCTTGTACTAACCCATAAAATAGTTAAATAAAAATAATTAACAAACTAACACAATTCTAACCTAAACATACACTAAATGATCGAATTAATGACTAAATACATAACAAACTATGCCCTAAAATACGATGCAATTTACACTCATCAATTTCCAAATGAATAAAGGAGTTTGACTGAAAGCTAACTAAAACCTAAAAAGACCATATAGTATAGCTTAATTTGGGAAACCAGGCTTATGGAAGGCTATTTAGTTTACACAAGGCTTTGCAAAGATAGAAAATTATATTAGGTAAATTATCATAATCAAGTGCAAGTTTCATATACACTTCTCCCATAAGATCACCATTAATGAAGGTGTTCTTGACATCCATTTGAAATATCAACTAGTACTTACTAGTAACAATTGTAATGAGATTTCCACCTAAAGTTAAATCAGTTTCAGGAGAAAATGTCTCCTCTTAGTAAATACCAAACTCTTGAATAAATCCTTTTAGCAACAAGTTGAGCTTTAAATTGTTCAATCGATCCATCAACCCAAAATATAATTTTATAGAGTCATTGTAGCCAATAATATGCTTGCTTGAATGTAAGTTGACCATGTTCTAGGTATTGATGCTAATAAGTGCTTATAGTTCCTCTACCATTATATAGAGGGTTCAGAGCTTACCTCGCAGTAGATTTGAGGTTGAAACATTAAAAACTCAAAGAAAAATGGAAGGGTAACTTACTTAATTAGTACGACAGGGAGTAAGCTAAAGGACAAAAGGTTATGATGAATTAGTAAATGGAGGAGGATAATTTGGAGGAGATAATAAATCCACAACTGGAAGAGATATGATAGAATTAAGCATAAGTTATGTTTGAACTTTAGAACTGTTAAATAATGATCTTGTAGAGAATATCAAGAAATAAGGATATAGTGCGATTAGAAAAAAAAATTGACGAGAAGATTCATTAAACAAAATTTTGAAAAAGATGAGAATATATTATATTCCTCAAAGGTCATATGTTAAGACATATAAATTATTTATGACAAGGGATCCTAACACCTATACCCTTTATGTTTTATCCCATACCCTAGGGAAAAGCATAATAATGCACTCGATTCTAGCTTAATGTATTCATATAGTTGGAGAAGAATATAATAAGTTTGGTAGTTATGAGTATGATTATACAAGCATCTATAAGGAGAGATCACCTAAAATAGAAGTAGGAATACGATTAATAGCATAAACAACAATAAGAGTATCTTCTATCTAAAAGTTTTATGGACAAGAGGAAGAGATGAGAAGAACTTGGATATGACATACAAGGTAGAAAAAGAAATAGTACCAAAATCTAATTGAAGTTGATGTAGGAAGGCCTAAAGATCTTTAAATGAGAATGTAAGAGATGTTAGTAAATTCTCCATTACACCCTTTTTGGGAACAACCTCAATAGTAGACTGAGAGGATTTAGAGGAGTTACATTATTTAGGTCATTTCTTACATTAAAAGATGTGATGACCACTCTTTTTATACCAGATGCGAAATACCTTCTTCTTCACTAAGTTTTGAGAGGTAGAATTCTAATAAGAGGAGGTTTGAGTAGCAAGTACAACATTACTAGATATAATAAATTTCTCCATTCAAAGGGAGTTAAGCCAAGGCTTTTTTATTGTTAGTTCTTTGATCACAATATCAAGATTTCCCGATGATCCTTTTTTTAAGAAGAGAGATACAAGTAGACTTAAATTCATCTCTAAGAATTATTAGTAGGTGCCAAATATGCTTTCACTCATGACTATTAGCATAAATAGTGATATCTTAGGCATCAGCCCAAGTAAGATCTCAAAGTGTTAACTGATTCCAAATCTCTTGTAATTTAGACAGATAATTATATATAGTTTGACCAACTTGTTGTTGCATATGATGAAGTCATCTATAAAGTTAAAATTAATCGATATCATGAGATACAAAATGGCCCTTTTAAAAGATCTCCTACCTCTTTAGTAGTATAAAACCTTCAAAAATCAAGTTTGATTACTTTGCGCGTAGGTATTAGGAAACTATATTAGAATCTGTTGATTGATACCATCCCAAGATACTAGATATCCTACGAATATATTATCTATTTCATCTGGCCTTTATGTAGGGTTAAGTATTTTTCTAGTAATAATACAATAAAGAAATCTACATGTACAAAAGTTATACATTTCTTTAGCCTACAAGTTATAGTTAGATCTATCAAAGCTAACATATATGTAAGGCTAAAATTTGACTAATTTGACTCTAAAATGAGTTTAAAACACTCAAAAATCTTAGGAACTAGTCTGACTTTAGAAAAAAACTAGTAAAAAATACCTGAAAAAATCAAGTTGCTTCTTTTTACTTTGTTTATCAAGTAAAGTAAATCCAAACTAAGAAATTAATTTATCATGTTGACACAACTCAGCCATAGAACATGAAAAAGCATGAACAAAGAAAGAGAGAGGATTGTTCAAATGGAGGAGGAAGGAACATGTTCAAGACAATAATGGCATTTTCAAAAGTTTATAATCACAACCAGTGCCGGACTTGGGCAGGGGCAGGCAGGGCACCTGCCCAACGCCCATCAATAAAAGGGAGGCCCCTTTTGGATTGGATTTGCATGACAACCTGTATTGCTTCTCCTCTGTTATTTTTTTGAACAAATCTACTCTTCAGTTAATAATTTACTTCAGTTAATACGAAAGGGCCCCCCTCTTGGAAGCCATGTCCTCCCTTGCATTATTACAAATTAACAACTCATTTTGAATTGTAACGTTAACTAACTTATAACGTTATCATAAGTTAATATTAAATTTTAAAGTTAACATTAACTTATGATAGTTATAAATAGTTTTGAAGAATTTAGATGTATTTTTACCCTCTGAATTCTTTTATTTTCATCAATATATGCATCTAAGGTACTCCAACTTAAAAATTGGTAGCAAAATTTTTTTAAGATTCTGTCTTCTAATTCTAAGTATAATTTAAAGTTAAAGTTTCTTATTTTTTTAATTTATTTTAAGATTGTTAAATATTTGAATACGTTATAATTAATTTGTAATTTTTCATTAACGTAGACATTATATTAGCATTTTAAATCATAACATTAATATTAAAAGATATTGTATTTATTTGTTTTTTCCTTTTTTTAGATTACTTATTATTTATAAATAATTTAATATTAATAAATAATTTAATTTTTTTAATTGTAATTTTCATTATACTTTGACATAAGTAATGTAATAATTGTTGGATTTGTGTTCTTGTAGAGTTCACATAAGTTTAGTGATAATATGACTAAATCAAGTAATTTAGTTACTCAATTCAAAGACTATATAAATGGTTTCCTTTATTATAAAAATATGTATGAATTATGATTCTATTAAACATGTTATGATTCTATTAGTTGTTGTGGATATAGAAATTGCTTCGTTAAAGAATAGATTTGAACAATTAACAACATTTGATAACATTTTTTAATTCTTATTTGATTCAAAGAAGTTGAGGTTATTAGATGATAATGAATTAAGAGAATGTTGCACTAATTTTATGACTTTTTTCTCATGATATGTGTCAGATGTGGATTTAGATGATCTTTTTCTGAATTAAAAGTGTTGCAGATGACTTTGTCAAATGAGTTAATGTCATCAGTTGAAATTTTAGAATTTGTTAAAGCAGCAGATTATTATCCAAATATTTTAATTGCTTATCGAATTTTATTGATTATACCTGTGTAGCATTAGCTGAGAGAAGATTTTCAAAATTAAAATTATTGAAAACCTACTTGAGGTCATCAATGTCACAAGAAAGGCTAAATGATTTAGCTATATCATGTATTGAGAAGAATATGTTAGATAATATTGATCTTGATAATATTAGTAATAATTTTGCATATACAAATACATGAAAAAATTATTTTTCATAAATTAAATAATTTATATTTCATACGAACATGTAAAAACTTTAAATTTACATGTTTATATACTGTTAATTTATTGGGATTTTTTTTATTTAACCAGGGCCTCCAAATTGATAGGAGCGGCCCAGATCACAACTTTACTAAAAGTAATACTACCGATGCTAGAGACCTAGAGTGTTAACAAAATTTGTTTTTATTAAGATTAATAGTTATTGTGATTGTGCTAACCAATGATATGAGATCCGTTCCGTTCCGGACGGATCCAGCCGGAACGTTCCGTTCCGGCCTGGATCCGGAACGGAA
>JAOQMR010000002.1:26849439-26864828 GCA_027563865.1 Erythroxylum pelleterianum
AAGTACATGCTTATTTGGGTTTGTAGTGATCCCCTCCGTTTAGCAAGTGCACTTGTCTATATAGGCTTCGCCAGCCTACCCGATTGTGGCATAGGAGCTCCGAATTTCGGACTCCCCTCTGTTCACGGCTACACATGGCCGCTTGTCGAACATGTGTAGTACGTCCTGTTAGGATCACTCAAACCACTTGATATGTGATTTTGTGCTATTGATTGATATTTGTTGACTTTGAAATTGTTTGAAGTGTGATATTTGTGAAACAGTTTTGAAAAATTGAGAATGCTTTACTTCATATTTGTATGAAAAGAATGAATGAATAAATAACGGTTTTCGCGTGTTTCTTATTTATTAAGTTATTACCCACGGAGCTGTGTAGCTCACCCCCCATTTCTCGTCCACAGGTAGCAAGAGAAAAAAAAGTCTCCGCATCGGATTTGAAGCAACTCCGATGCATTTTGTGTCATATGATAGAAAACAAGGCTTTGGATAGCGTTTGAAATTTATAATGTACCTTGCATTGTGTCTTTGAGAATTTGGTTGTAATCGGGCTAAATGCCCTTTGGAATTTTGTATTGCTTTGGTTTCATGTATATTTAGGTTTTGAGGTTTTGAAGTTTCAATTGTAAATAGATAGATTTAGTTTCAATGTAATGTATAAGTTTTCTTAAATTTGTATGATTGGAATTGATCAAGTAAAGATGAGATTGTATTTCCTTTTGAGTTGGAAATTAGTATGATGATTAGATTAAGAAATGTTTAGAAATGACTAAGATTGAGATTGCTGCCCTTTTGAGTTGAATTGAGTTGGTTGGATGTTTGTGAAATGGGAAGATAGAAGTGTTTTTATGCAGGTTTGTAGTTTGGGTAGGAAATTGAAGATTTGGCTAGATCCAATTTTTAGGGGAGGTGCTGTCCAAATTTTCCTAAATTTGGGCAGAAACTTCGATTAGAGTTTAGACCCTCTTATTGAGTGAATTAGCTTTGGAGGTATTTCTTAAGGTTTGTAGAACTTGTCAAGACCTTTAAAATGAGGTATGGTGCGTCCTAATCGGAATTCAGAGTAAAGAGATATAAGGGTCAGAAATTGGCCGGTTACTATTCATATGGTCAATTACTATTCCTTTGGTCATTTTGCAATTTCGCTTATAACTTTCTCGTTTGACCTCCGATTTGCATGAAATTCGAATCATTGAATTTCTCAACAAGTCTTCTCCCTTATCTCACCAAAATGTAAAATTTTTTGATTAAGTTGAATTTCTCGAAAATTTAACCTCAGGCTCGTTTGAACCGTTTGTTCGCTTTGCTTCCGCTTTATGCTTTTCGGTTCGATTTGCCTTGCTTCAGCTATTTGATTCCGATTCGATTTGCATCGATTTGTTCATTTTGGTTTCATGCGTTATTATCCGATTTCATTCGTTTCAGTCTGTTTTGCTTTCGATTCCGAGCCTTTGATTTGCTTTTGTTTCCGCTCATTCGTTTCGTTTTCCAGTTATGACCCGAACCATGAATAAGTATGAAAATGAATTTGTAAGATGAATAAGATGAAAAAAAATTATCGGGATTTTTGGATTAGTCAAGGTTTCCATCGCGGATTCGGGTTCCAGTTTGGATTTTCGGATTAAGAGGTTGGATATCCAAAAACGGGTTCCAACATAGTTGGTATCAGAGCAAGAAGAGTTTTTGAGGGAATCTGTATAAGTAGTTGGATTTCGGTAACGGGATCCAACAAAAATTGTGAAAACCAATTAAGCTCAGTAATGTCCTTTTTTTTAGTGAACTGTTAACAAAATAGGGAATATCAAAACTCTCTAAATTTTCCATAGAAACTAGCAGTTTGCCCAGTAAGAGGTTGAGTTGTTCTCTTCTTAGTTCTTCCTCATTCGCCCTCATCTCCTCTTTTTCTTTAGCTTTTTGAATAGAGACTTCCATAGCTTCTTCAAACTTAATGTCCGCTGTCATATGTTCATCTTCTCGTTCCTTCAAAGATTTGAGCACATTAATTTTTCTGAATAAGTCGCCCTCATCATTCATGTTGAATGTCTTTGATCATCATTAATCCGAATGATGAGGTTCTCTTTATGGACATCTACTCAAGTTTTTTCGATGTTTAAGCATGGTATACTAAGATCTAGGGAATAACAGGGAGAGTTGTCATTATTTTCTTCATCCTCTTTCATCTCTTGGTCTTCTATAAGATGGGGTTCAGCATGGTCTTCCACTGGTTCTTCTTATTCTTCACCATTTCTATGTATGATAGGCTCATATTACTCTCGTGGATGTAATTCCATATTTCTCAGAGAGTCATCCATAATTCTCTTACAAAATTCACTGTCTCACTTGAATATCCAGGTTATGAATAGAAGAGGCATAATTTTCATTACTTCATCAATTTGCTCTTCTAGTCTCTTCCATGTCTGTTACTTATCCATGATTTTGTCTAATTTGGAATCCCATGAACTGAACTCATTTTACTGAAGTCTTAGTAGGTCTTGATGTCCCATGTAAGTGCTAACATTGTTAGACCAATAGAAATCTGGGTAGTTCTGCCACCCTGAAGTGTACGAGTTCATATAAGGATGGTGATTTTCCCAACTAAATTAGGGCTTATTGAAATCCGCAAGATTCCTTTGCTCCCTATAATATACACCCTCCATAATCATTCTTTTTATCTCTTTTTAGCATTCAACTCTTGAGATTCCTTATTGTTGTCCAGTGATATCCAAGTTAATGTGTCATCTACTTTATGTCCAGTTTTTTTTTAAAACACAATAGGTGGTGAAAAAGCCTTAGACTAAAGAACTATACTAATTGCCTCTCTAGAAGCTGATTGGTGCTTAAGATTATGAAATTATTCCATAATACTTTGCGATTATTGACATGAAAATGCTTAAGATACCCACTTTAATTCATATATGATTTTCAGTACAATTTAAAAGCAAATAAATTAAAGTGAGTTGAAAGTACTGCATTTGGTTTATTTTCTGAAGATCAATTTTTACTTGTCTTCATGGTACAAAAAGAAGAAAATGAAAAGACAAGAAAAATGGAACACAAAGAAGAAGAAAATTTTTAAAGCAAGTAGTTGGAAAAAGAGACAAAAACGACAGTGCAAGAAGAAGAAAACGTAGTACAGGAGGACAAGACAGAAACGGTAGCAGAACACAGACGTTGTACAATGCAGACAACAGCTGTGTTAAACGCAACATTGAACACAAAAGAGGGTTCTGCACAGGTTAAAAGCAAGAATAGGATCCTTTGACAAAAAAAAACCCTTAAGCTTTATTCGTCACATCAATCAATAGTGAGGGGGGCTATAGTGAACAGAGAGGGGCAACAAAAGAGAGTGCTAAATGGACCATCATCTTTAATTGTCCCATCATAATAGTGAAGAGTAGTGAGGGTTGCGTAATAAAGTAGTAAAGGAGAACCGAAGGGATCTTCGATGGGGCTACAACATAGGGGCTGAAGCATTTTTCCAGGAAAGACCCATGAAGGGCTAGACATCCCGATGCTGATTCGGAGGCGACATCGACGCCGACGACCCGGGTTTATTATTATTTTATTGTTTTGTTGTTTCTTTCTCTCATTAGAAATTGATTGTCTTATCCAATGTTAATTGATTTGGGTATTGTGTATGGATAATTAGATTTTCGTTATTGTTCAGTTATTTGTGTATGAATCCATTGGTATTGTGAAACTATGATTTTAATGCATTCATTGCATCATTTAATTGCAAAATCATTGCTAGAATTTTGATATAATCCGTAATTGTTATGTTGAAATTCATGTGTAGCGACTAATGATTCGTAATCATTAAGGATAACATGACCTAGGTTACATGACGCATCATTGTTGCCTTGATTTGTAACGACCCACAGTCAGCAATGCCAAAAACTTGAGCGATGTTTATATTGTGTGTAAGTTTTAATTATTAACTCTCGATAATCCGCAAGCACACAATTCGTTAGCATAA
Source organism: Erythroxylum pelleterianum (assembly GCA_027563865.1). Classification (NCBI taxonomy): domain Eukaryota; kingdom Viridiplantae; phylum Streptophyta; class Magnoliopsida; order Malpighiales; family Erythroxylaceae; genus Erythroxylum; species Erythroxylum pelleterianum. Next base: position 26,853,413 of record JAOQMR010000002.1, read on the forward strand.
AACTAAAGATGTCGATCCCACGATGAGGGAATTAATTTAATCCTAAATTCTAAGGCTAGAAACCATAACAGAAATTTAAGTTGCATGAAACTAATACGATAATTTAATTCAATCAATCAATTTAAGAATCAAACATGAAAATACTGATTACTAGGCAATTTGTAACACACCTAAGAATTAACTGAAAGAAATTACCAATTGAGAGAAAAGGAATTTTACCTATCCTTAATGTTAACCTAGCTTATTATGAATTATTAGATTGTTGACTTTAGACTATCCTAGGGTTAATTATTCTCTCTCGAGTTATAACTATTAACCCTAATCAAATTATGGAGGTTGCAATCTCTCAATTCACAACCTATCCAAAACCTTATTTAGTTTTGAAGTTCTCTAATAAACTATCAGAAACCTATGCAAGATCTCACTTTGCATGAATTCTCGATCTGATTCAATTCCTCTTTCTATTAAATCATCTAACTCTTGTTATTCCAATTTAATCATTTTTCATTCAATTCAACCTCTCAGTTTATTATCGAATTATGCAAACACATAATCAACCACAAAAAAATCCAATAAGCACATAACAATCAGATTTTCGTTAATTCAAGAATAAAATTATGAAGGTGAGTTTAGAACATCCTCAACATTCTATATCCTATTATCAACTATTCAATCCAATTCTATACAATAATAAAAATGAAAATAAATAGACAATATAATCTTAAATGGATGATGGAAGGCAGCAACGACAGGAAACCTCATGATCCGGGAAGTACATCGAGTCATCTTCTTCTCCTCTACTCTCTTCTCTTCCTCTATCTCTGATACAAAATCTCTCTCTACCTCTTTTTCTTATTCTTTAAATATCATCTAATGTTCTGGGTGACCCCTAGGGTTTTTCTTGAGTTTTTGTCACGATTGTGGGCCAAATTTGATGCTTCTTTCTCGATTGTCGTGGGCTGTTGTTTCAGCTCGACTATCTCCAAAACTTCTCCGTTCTTTGATGTTGACCCTGAAAACTAACCCAAAAACACTTAAAACATAAATAATTAACAAACTAACACAATTATAACCTAAACACATACTAAATGGTTGAATTAACAACTAAATACATATCAAACTATGCTCTGAAGCACTATACAATTTACACTTATCACTTCTTCAATTCTTTTAGCATTTTCTTGTCTTATCTTTCTCTAATCTTTCTCTTTCTTGCTCCTTGAAGACAAGTAAGTATGATTCTCAAAAAGAATGCTCAAATATCGTGCTTTCTACTCACTTTAGCTCTTTCAAACCTGAATTGTACCTAAAACCATATAAAAACTAAAGTGAGATCTTAAACATTTTGATATCATTAATCACTAAGTGTTATTGACTAAATATAAAATCAATTAAGCACATAACAACTATTAAAGAATTTCAACACCACATCATTAACCAAAGGCTTCAACAAATTTTATGGCTTGTGAAAAAAAAAGAGAGCCTTTAGACCATCTATACCCAGAGTCTTATTTCGATGAAGAGTAAAGAAGGCTTTCTCCACTTCAGAATCTATAATAAATTTGATCAATAAATTTTGAATCAATTGAAGAAATTTTATTAGTAATAAATGATTGTAGCAATTGAACTAATAATTGGTAGTTTGATGAGAATCTAAAGAACTTATTGAAATGATCATAAGTGGTCTCTATAAGATCAAACTAAATTGAGATAACAAACTCACCATGTATTGTAAAAGAAATAATTAGGCTATGATTACTTCTTAAGATCACATATTTATATAGGCAAAAGAACTACTTCTGTCTCCATACTTAAGCCATTGAATCCTCAGTCTCTATATGAGGAAGGGATAGTTAATCTCAACTACTTGCATATATTTAAATATACCTTTCTTATCTTCATATAGATCTTGACAAAGTGTTTGTTGTACCTTGTCCATCTTATCTTTAGCTTATGTAATAATGATTATTCTTTTTCAGTAATTTAAGATATCGTTTAGTTTCATGTTGTTTTTTATTGTAAATTTTAGTTTCATTTTTTTAGTTTCTATTTTTTTTTAAAAATAGAAATTTAAATCCAAATAAATTATTTTTTTACTAAAATAAAAATAAAAATAAAAAATAATTTGCAAAATGACCTATTCCAAGATAATGACTTTTTACCTGTGAATGGCCACATTTGATTAGGCAACATAGTTGGGCATAGTAAGTTTGGGCCCAATTGATTGATGGCCTTAGTTACTTGTTCGATAGTGGTTTTTCCCCCGTTTGCTTTCTTCCTCTGGTCTATTACGTCTTGTGTTTTTCAGGAGAAAGAGAGAAGATGCTAGAGAAGATCGGATTGCCGGCGAAGCCGTCGTTGAGAGGGAATAATTGGGTGGTGGACGCCACTCATTGTCAGGGCTGTACTTCTCAGTTCACCTTCATCAATCGCAAGGTTAATCTGGGTCTTTTTTTTTTGTTTTCTTTTTCATTTCTTTGTTTTTTTATATACCCATGTCTCAATATTTGTTCTTTTGTGCCAATAAACTTTGATCCTCATCTGGGTCTTCTGATTTTTCTATTTTTGTAACTTATCCATATGGTTAATCAGGAAACAGGGAGGATTTGAGTGAATTTTGTGATCACTCACTTTTCTTTTCTTTTAACTCTTCCTTTCTGTTTACTTAAAAGTATTGGGATCATTTCTGCTAGTTCAAACTCTTGATATAAGAGTTGACCAACTATTGACGGTTTTGACTTTTGAGGAATGGGTTTGCAGCATCATTGCAGAAGATGTGGGGGTTTGTTCTGTGGAACCTGTACTCAGCAAAGAATGATTTTACGTGGTCAAGGTGATTCACCTGTGCGTATTTGTGAACCTTGTAAAAAGCTAGAAGAGGCTGCACGATTTGAGTTGCGATATGGACAAAGGAACAGGGGTGCGAGAGGTATATGTTTATTCTGCAATGTTTATGTGTTGCACAGTTATGAAATCTGCAGGCATGACAAACATATGCCACAAACCATTTTTATCCTGCAGGGTGCATCTGTACCACCTTTTCTTCACATGACATTTATCTAACTGTTAGTTTATTCTGTTAGGAAGTTCAAGATTAATGTCAAGGAATGAGGACGAATTGTTGAATCAGATTCTGGGCAATGACGGAATGGAAACCTCTTCATCTGGATCACACAGGAACACTGATATGGTTTCTAGCATTCATAGGGTGGGTAGCAGTGCTTGGTGTTCGAATAATCAGGAAGTTACTGTGTTTGATGCTGGGAGAGAATTACCTAGGAGTCATTCTGTTGGAAAACCCAATGAAGTGCATACTGAGTTAGGTTCAATTAGTCCCGGAGAATTACGTCAACGAGCTCTGGAAGAAAAGAAGATGCATAGAATTCTAAAAGGTGAAGGAAAGTCTGAGGAAGCTCTAAAAGCCTTTAAAAGAGGAAAAGAGCTTGAGAGGCAGGCAGATGCTTTGGAGATGTCTATTAAGAAACAACGTAGGAAAGGTTTGTCTTCTGGCAATAGGGCTGAGGATCAGGGTAAAGCTGGTACTAAAGAATCTGCTGAGAGGTGCACACCTCTCACTGCAGTGGGTAAAGACAAAAATGACTTAATCTCTGAACTTCGAGAGTTAGGATGGTCTGATCAGGATCTCCATGATGCTGATAAAGAATCAGCGAAAATCACTCTGGAGGGGGAATTGTCTTCTCTTCTTGGTGGCACTTCCCAAAGTAGTAACCGACATATTAGCAGTGGTGGCAGTGGTAAGACCCAGGTTATGGAACATAAGAGAAAGGCTCTCTCACTGAAGCGTGAAGGCAAACTTGCAGAAGCTAAGGAAGAGTTGAAAAAAGCTAAACTTTTGGAAAAACAGCTCGAGGAAGTGGAGCTCTTGGGTCCGGATGAAGATTCTGATGATGAAATAACTACTTTAATTCGCAGTATGGAAAATGATAAACAGGAGGAATTGCTTGTTGGGTACAAGCTAGATGATGATTTTAATTTTGATAAGGTTGTTGGGCCAACTGATAATTTTGTCTTTGATCATGACCCGGAAGTTACAGATGACGATCAGATTGACCCAGAAATTGCAGCCACATTGCAGTCATTAGGTTGGGTTGATGATTTTGGTGGCTTAGATAGTGCAATCTCTCAGTCTGCCATTATTGATAAGGAAGTGCTGCAGAGGGAAATTCTTTCATTAAAGAGAGAGGCAGTCAATCAAAAACAGGCTGGAAATATCGCAGAGGCAATGGTCTATCTTAAGAAGGCCAAGCTGCTTGAGAAAGAAGCTGAAGACCAGAAATCTCAAGAAAAGTCAATTTCAGAGCATCCTTCGGTTAATAACAAACGTTCTACTTCTCAAAATATTAACACCAAGAATGATGTTAACTCCAAACTTTCACCCAAAAGTAGATTGATGATCCAGAAAGAACTTATTGCTTTGAAAAAGAAAGCTCTTGCTTTGAGAAGGGAAGGAAAATTGGATGAGGCGGATGAGGAACTTAAGAAAGGTAAGTCCCTTGAACAACAGCTTGAAGAGATGGACTACGCTTCAAAGCTTAATGCTCAACACATAACTATTGGTAGTCCTGCTTTGGCGTATGAGCATCCTGATATTTCTGAAAATGTGTCAATTCAAGAAGGAGAAGAGGATGTGACAGAGCAAGATCTGCACGACCCAACTTATCTTTCAATTCTTACGAAGTTGGGTTGGCAAGATGAAGATAATCACCCAGAAAATTGTGCAGCTAATCCTTTTGAAAAAAATGATAATCGTTCTAAAAATAGTCAGTCCTTGGTTTCTAAGGCCTCATTGAGTGCTCCTTTGAAAACGCCAAGAAATAAAGCTGAGATACAGAGGGAACTTTTAGGCTTCAAAAGAAAGGCTCTTACGCTCAGGCGTGAAGGAAAGATTGATGAAGCAGAGGAAGTACTTGGTATGGCAAAGCCATTAGAGGCCGAAATGGCAGAGTTGGAAGGATTAAAGAAAGAAATTCAGTATGAACCTCACATCACCGAGGAAGAATTCATTAGTCCCATTAAAAGTGCAGCAGGGGAAGGGGATGTAGAGGATTTCACAGAAAAAGACATGCAAGACCCAGCTATGCTAAATAATTTAGGCATGAAGAAAGAAGAGCTTGAACCTCTTCCTCCTCAAGGAAAGGTACTTATATCAGGTTCTGTTAGTTTTATGCCTACTGAGCAGTCTGAAGTTCCTTCGTCTTTCAGCACCTCAGCTGGAAGACCAAGAAATAGAGTGGAAATCCAAAGAGAGCTCCTGGGTCTGAAGAGAAAGGCACTTGCTCTTAGGCGTGAAGGAAAAGCTGAAGAAGCTGAAGAATTGTTAAAGAATGCCAAGGTATCAGAGTCCCAAATGGAAGAACATGATGGCCCAAAGAATGAGATTCTGCCAAATCCTCATAAAGTTGTGAATCCTGAAAGCACTGAATCATTTTTAATTAATGAACAGGAGAAGAATGCTAAGAATGCAGTGGAAATGACTGGAAAATCAGACTTGATAGGAGTTGCTCAAGACAAAAGAGTAGTTAATTCTTCCATAAACCCTTCAACACAAGTTGGAATTGAAGAGGATCTTCAAACCAGCAAAGAAGAGCCACTGGTTAATTTAGACGAGAAACTAAATCCTTCTGGTGCAAATTCTGCGTACACATCACTAAACAACCAAAATCCCCTTCACCTGGAAGTTTTGGCTCGTAAGAAGAAGGCAGTTACTTTAAAGAGAGAAGGAAAATTGGCAGAGGCTCGCAACGAACTCAAGCAAGCAAAGTTGATTGAGAAACGTCTGGAAGAACAGATCCCTCAGTCTGAATCTGGTAAGCACAATATGTCATCATCAATGTCTAGCGCTCCTCTTAAGCAGAAGGAACCTGGCACTTCAAATTTGGCTCCAAAACCATTGTCTGGGCGCACCCGCTTCAAGTTGCAACAGGAGGCCCTAAGCCACAAGCGACAGGCCATGAAACTACGAAAAGAAGGTCAGATGGACAAAGCAGACGCCGAGTTTCAGTTGGCCAAGGATCTTGAATCGCAGTTGGAGGAATTTACATCACAAGATTCCTCAAATTCTTCAGTCCACATGGCAGTACCTGTGGATAATTTGGGTGTTGAGGATTTTCTTGATCCTCAACTTCTATCTGCCCTAAAGGCTATTGGAGTTGTAGATACTAATGCTGCATCTCAAGGTCTAGAGAGAACGCAGCCTGCCCCAAAAGCTATTGGAGTTGAAGATGCTAATGTTGCATCTCAAGGACCTGGTAAGGTTAGCCCTCTAAACAGTGAAAATCCTAACCAGGAAAGGATTCAGTTAGAAGAGCAGATTAAGGCAGAAAAGGTAAAAGCAGTGAATTTGAAACGTTCAGGAAAGCAAGCTGAGGCCTTGGATGCATTGCGGCGATCCAAATTGTTGGAAAAGAAACTAAATTCCCTGTTTGCGAATTGAGGAATAAAAAGATGTTTCAAGATTATTTCACCTTCAAATTGTCAGATGAGGCCTTTTGAACGAAGATTGTATGAATATACTTGACATTCTTTGTGTCATTGTATAGTAAGTATATTGATGGTGAACTTCAACATTGTTTGAAGTTGTAGCACTGATAAGAATGTAAAGTGAATTCTCTTTTTCAATTTGACATAGGATTATCGAAGTGAACGGCTGGCCTCTCCAGTTCTTGATTGGTAACAATGATGGCATGTTACAAGCTAAGAATTTAAGGTATTTAAATTTTACACCTTTTCAGTTTGTCCTAAATTTCCTACGTTGACCGACATGCAGAGTGCCTTGTTTTTCTTTCGTTAGCCACTGTAATTGGTTCCAAGGAAGGAAGCTGTGCAAAGCGAACGATACAACAGCCAGCTTAACAATTAATCTAGCTCATAAAATTATTAAATAGAAGGGGTATAAAAAAAGGTTAGCAGCTGGAAATATTAAACACCAAAAAGCTATTAAAATAGAGGGGTACAAATAAAAGTCAGCAGCTGGAAATATTAAACACCAACAAAAATCAAGTCTTCTTTATTTTTCTCTTCATTTTTTCAGCTGGTAAGTTTGTAAATGTATCATTTCTCTCTTGCATGTGAAATTTTCCTCATTTGTTTTCTCATTTTGTTCGTTCTACAACAAATTGTGAGAAAATTGTGGAGATTCTTAGATAGAATTTCAGTTATAATTACATGCATTTTATTGTGTTTTTAGTCATCTGAAATTGGTTCGTAGTTGAATTGTATGTTGTAAATGTTTAGGACAATAAATTGAAGTCTGGAAGGAGATAAAAATAGAGAAAAGGTGACACGAAAATGAAGGAAAAAAAAGGTAGGCGAAGAGGAGAGAAGGTGAAGAAGAAGGCAATTTTGAAAATTTGAAGTTGTATTAAGAAGCAAAATAGGAAATGCAAAATTCTAAGAGTAATATTGGAATTTACTTCCAAGAAGGGTAGTTTTTATTAATATAAATAAGTGAGGGTAAAATAAGACTTTTAATAGTTAAGAATATTTTAGTAATTATATTGGTTAGGTCAGTAAGGATATTTTTTTAATGAAGAAGAAAGTAGAAAAAGGAATAATGTTGGATTATTAAGTGTAATTAAGTCAATTTTTTTAAAAATTAGTCTGCTAAAAATTTATAATCTTTAGGTCTAAAGAGCAGATTAAGGAGTAAATTGAACTATCAATTAGTTGAATATCAAATTCAGGTAAGGATAACCTTAGACTATACTCTTAGCATAGTTTATTGTTTTGTTATTAATAAATTATTTTATAGCGAATCATATTTTGAATTAGTAATTAATTAAATTAATGATTAGTAGTTACATATATGAATTATGTTTATTTATTTGGCAAATAGTTAACAAAGTACAAGATATTTCATTTTTATATTTTGTTACATTTTATAATATGTATTGCTTGTTAATTCGACGAAATAGAGATAGACTAATAATAGGTTGTGATTTAATGATGTAAATTAAGAATTTGTAGCTTACTTAGGATAAGCTACATTTGTTGATCATAGATTGATAGGTTGCTTAAATATGAAAGAGTGATGACTAGGTATCTGTTCGGAGAGTAGGTATCATGGCCACCCTGAGTCTAAAAGATGTCCTATGCCGATGGCTAAGTACCGAAGTGGTACCGGGATATCTTGTGTTGATGGCTAGGTATTGGAGTAGTATTAAAGTGTCAAATTAGATTGAGAAATTAAGGAACCATGTGCCGATATTTATACATCTAATTACGTTTTCACTTAGTGAGAGATTATGATGAGTAGAGATGAGCTGGTAGACCATTAAATGTAAGCCTACTAGGTTAAGCAGAGCCTAGACAATTTAGTTAATTATGAGATAAAACATAAATAGCAGTAATAAAATAATATTAGTCTTAATCATTGCGGACATAGTATGGCACCATTGGTAAAGCTAAGAGCATTGGACGCAAGATTGAAGATTGATTATATGAGTGATTTATTGGCGACATTATAGGTTCAACTATATTTGGGAGATAAGATTAAAGAGGCACAAGCTAAGGATTCTTATCTTATGCGAATAAGAGAGAGAGTGAAACAAAGAAGGGGGACTAACTTTTTAGTAAGAGTAGAAGGAGCGTTGGTGATTAGGATGTAATTTTGTGTGCCGGATGCAAATGTATTACGAAAGGAGATTTTCAAGAAAGCTCATAGTGCAACATATGCTATGCATCTTGGTATTATAAAAATGTATCAAAATATGAGACCTTATTACTGGTGGCCAACACTAAAGAAACATGTAGCAAAGTTTATGTTAAGGTGTTTGACCTATCAGTAGGTCAAGACAAAGCATTAGGTAGTAGCAGGAAAATTAAGACTCCTAGTTATTCCGTTGTGGAAGTGGGAGAAAATTATAATAGATTTCATGATAGCATTATTGAGGATCAAATGTAGACATGATTTAGTTTGAGTGATTGTAAATAGATTGACTAAATCAGCTCATTTCTTACCTTAGAACAGACAGAATCTTTGGTCAAACTTGCCAAGTTGTATGTTGATGATATTGTTAGGTATATAGTTTCAATGTTCATTGTCTCAGATCAAGATCCGTGGTTTACTTCCCAATTCTGTACAAGTTTACAAATAAGTTTGGGGACTAAGTTAAATTTTGATTACTGCATTTCACCATCAATCAAATGGACAATCAAAGTATACTATTCAAACACTGGAGGATGTGATGAGAGCTTGTGTGTTGAACTTTGAGATGATTGGGATAGATATCTACATTTGATGGAGTTTGCGTATAACAATAGTTATCACTCAAGCATCAGCATGACACCATTTAAGGCATTATATGGCAGGCAGCGTAGAGATTCAATATGTTGGGATATAGAGGCTACTAGATTGTTAGGGAGACCAGAGTTGGTTTAGGAGACGATGGAGAAAATAGAAGCAGTAAGGTAATGCTTAAAGGCAGCTCAGGATCGACAAAAGAATTATATTGATCAACATCATTGGGAGATGGTGTATAATTTTGGAGATATGGTATTTCTACGGGTATCACTTTGGAGGGAAATTTTGAGGTTTAGTAGGAGAGGGAAGTTGAGTCCCATATACATTAGGCTATATGAAATCGTACAGTTTCATATATCGATGTTGAAATGGCACCGATCGGATCCTATCTATGTTAAATAAAGGCTTAGGATCGAAGTTATAAATTATATGACTTGTAAAGACGAGTTAGTGGAGATATTGGATAGGCATATTATGAAATTAAGGAGACGGGAGATTCCGATGGTGCAAGTTTTTGTGGAGTCATCATCCAAGAGAGGCGACTTGGGAGGTAGAGGACGAAGTTTGACATTAGTATCCTCATTTGTTTCGATCCTTAGGTACACAATTTAATTCAAGGAAAAATTTCTTTTAAGGGGGGAGAATTATAAGGCCCCTAAAAGGAATCCACTTCTATCTTAGTCATCTAGAGGTGCCTATAAATAGTTCATTTGAGCCTTGCTCTTATCGATAAGAAGTGGGCAGTGAGTGTGGGAGACATTTAAAGATTGAGAGAGTATTCCTTTGAATACTTGGAGGGAAGTAACGAAGGTTGGTTTTTAAGCTGTATCTCTTTCTAATGTTCTTTTGTTGCTATGATTATTTAGTTCTTTCGTAGTTTTCTTGCAAAGGTGTGAGAGTGAAATACTGCAAAGGTCGTGAGGCGTTTGACAATAAGTAGGTTGGTCGAAGATCACGGGAAAAGGCCGAATCTTGCTTTAATGGTGCTAAGTGAGATTTTCGTGCAAAGGAGTTGCCGCATCTTGTGGGATAAGTTCGTGCTTGAAGGAAAACCTTTGTAAGAGTATCCTTACCTTAAAATCTTAAATGGTCTACTGTGCCAAATACCGATAGTAACTTTACTCTCCTTTCCATTGTTCTCACTATTAAGCTCTCTCCATGCTTGCATGCATAATCTAGAGCTAAGATTACCTTCACGAGTTGAAGATTTACCAAGGATACCTGGTGTAGTGTACTGATCAGATCCTCCTCTCAAGTTGTCGTAAGTGTTCCTTACTTATATTTATTTGTGTTGATATTGGTAATATTATGTTGTAACTGAATACAAAGAAAAGAACAAAGAGCTAGCTAAGAGTAGACTCACAAGGACAACATCAGAGAGGAGGCAATGCTACGGTAGAGAAGAGACGACACTGCAGCGGAGAGGAGGCGACGGTAAAGAGAAGAGTGGCGGCTTGTGATGAGGAGACACTAACAAAAAGAGAGTGGAGAGATCACTGAGGAGATAATCAATCAATAGAGAGGAAAACTTTAGATGACAGTGATGCGACAGTGAAGAGTTTGGTGAAGAGTGAAGAAAACGGTGAGATAGGTGTTGAAGACTCCTCACTCTTGAAGATCGACGACCGATAGGATTAGGTTTTAGGAAAAATTTGTAGGAAAATCCCGGTCCATGTATCATATACACGGGGCGCGGAAAACAAAAATTTTTATTGCCGGGACCTTCCCGAAAGCCAGGATCCATGTGTCTGTATGTAAACTCAAACTTAAATAGCCAATAGAGACTATCTCTAAAGGTATCCACACAGAGATCAGAAAACTTAACCGGGACAAACCCCTTTGACCCGGGAATAGCTAGAACAAAATAAAGCCTGCTAGAGCTTACCTTTGTCCTGGAGAGCTTGGATTTGACGTTGGAAATGCTTGGAGAATAAGAGAAGAATCGTTGATGCTTAAGAGAAGAAGAATGAAAACTTACTTTTCAAAGGAAACTTAACATTTAAGTTAACTCTTCTAACCCTAAAGCCACCGAACCTTACTCGGCCATCCCACCAAAATCAGCTTATATGGTGTCTCTTACACATTAAAGCTAACCTTAAGATGATTCCAAGTGTAGGCCTTATATCCATTCATTTATTTAAGTAATAAACTAAT